>VRLP01001312.1:0-135980 GCA_009660295.1 Lophius piscatorius | reverse complement strand
CTCCCTTGTTTATTGTTTGCCTGCCTTTACTAGTAAAGACATTATTCACCAGACGTTGTATTAGTCGTGCTTGTGGATCCTAACTGTGGTGCCAGCCTGACAGTTTACTACATACTAACATCTTAACCATGATCACAGTTCTGTCTATTCTTAGACATCGACACTCAACTTCCTGAGGTTGTTGCTCTAAATACCATCAACCCTTATGCTTAATAGAGTCTGCAATTCATTTCTATATTTATGACCTGATATCCCCTCATATGTCAGAGGAAAAGTTTCCTGCCTGTGGGGGTATAGACTCACATGCGTTCTGTTTTGGTCGATCTCCATACATCTTCTGGTCGTCCCAGTGGTAGGAAGACCCAGAGGGGCCAGTGTGGTATCCTTGATACCCGGACAGATGTGGGTAGGTTCCTGTTGGTCCAATATGGCCTGGTGGTCCCTGATGGTAGGACTGTTCTCCTCCATATGTCTGAGGGAAAGTCTGAAAAGAAGAGAGAAGTGGTTGTCATAATGAGAAATGTTTAAAGCTAATTGTTTGTTTGTTTGTGTTTAAGATATATTGAGAATTGTCCTTTTTTTTTAGTATACATTAAACCAAGTGATGGCTTGTGGTCCGGGTCCTGGGTAAAGGTCAAGTTGATAAAGTTATGAACCAGTTGCAGATTTTGGATCTGTTTTAAAATTCTTAAACATTACTAGATTAAATTTAATATTTCAGCAATATCATAAAAAAGATTAATAGGCTAATCAAAATAAGAATCCCTGGCATTTTTAAACAATGGCGTTTCGCTACTATCTGGATCATAATCTGGATTTTTGAGATTGAATTATTGAAATACATATTTAAAAGGGTCAATTTGCATCGGGTCACATTATTAGAGGGTTAAAGTAGTGACAAAATTAGAAAACAGTGAACAAACCTGTTATTCTGATAAAACCTCAGTCAGTTAAATAATGAGTTAAGAAACTCCACCATTTTCTCAGTCTTATTAGTCTTGTGATTTTGTGTAATTTCACTCTACACTGATAATGTCTTTGTGACAAACAAAAACTTTTTTTTTTAAATCTAATATAACATGAAAATATTTAGCTGTTCCAGTTGAAACAACAGATAAACTGCAAATTCTGTAATATATAATCAAACTATGTATCTGTTATAGCTTCATTGACAACAAATAAAACAACAACATGCTGGTCTGGATCTCCTATCTTCATTTTACATTTGATGTCAGGCACCTGAGTTTTTCTGTGCAGTGGTGCATGCTGGGTACCTGGTACGGTGAGCTGGGGAAGGCTGAAGGCTGAGTGTTCATGGCTGCAGGGAGAAACCAATAGGTCAAATGATCCAATTATTATTATTATTATTATTATTATTATTATTATCATCATCATCATATATTTTAACTGACCTGAAGGGAAGATGGGAGCTGTGGGGTCACTGGGATGGCCAGGAAAGTATGCAGGTGGCTGTTCACTCATTCTGATGGATGGATGTATTGATGGAGTTTGAGAGAAGAAAGCAGGAACAACTAAAAGAGGAAAACATTGTGGAGTAAAGTCAAAACTGGACAACCAAAGATGTTTGAACGATTGAATGGTCATCTGAGAGTCACTATTTAATGAACAACTTTTGAATGAGTTAAGATTGTAAACCTTATCAGAGTGTCGCCAAAAAACCTCGATAGAGTAATTGAAGTCAACTGGAGACGCCAGTGATCAGTCATTGATATAAAATGTGTTAAAAAGTGCAGTGATCACTCATAATACTGCAATGAAACGATATTATATGTTTCACACTGTCGAAGGACATGGCACACTTTGAGGTGTGCTATGTTTGTATGTTTGTGCCATGTAAACATTTCTCCACTATGTTTTTTTCATCGGTAGCTCCTTTTACTCGGCCCTAGGTTGACAAGTCTGTGTCCAGACATTTAAGTCTTGTAGACTTATGATATTGTTTTTATATTGTGTTATCTTTGTCAATTGCAGCTTGAACCATTGCAAGAATTATGTTGTCATAACTATACACACACACACACACTTAGGAACTTAGAATGCACTGAGAAAAAGAAGAAACTGTTACATTTTTCACTATTCTGAACTTCATCAGATGGAAAATCTGCGGGTTAAAGAAGAAATAGATTCACAAATAATACATAATACTATTTTTGTTAAAGAAAAATATCGAAAACTTCTGTTCTGTTGACCCTGTCAAGTGACATTAAATTGTCAGTTTGTCACAGTGACATTCTCTGAATATGAATAATGTCCACTCAGGGATCAGTCTAACCTCTGGTCAGCTGCCTTCATACCAGTTGTAATCTAATTTACTGGTTTCCATGACAGCCAGTACCGAAACAGACATTTCTCTCTGCTGTTGAACAGACATTTTGTTTGTTTTGACAAAATAATTTGGTAAACATGTCTTTAGTTAAACATGTCATCTGCTTCAACCTTCTGCACTCCCAGTGACAGCATGTCCAAAACAGAATAAATGTTTATTTCTTTAGGAACATTTCCAGAAGAAAATGTTTTGAAAAATCTTTTTTTGTACTTGAAAACTTAAGAAGTCTATTAAATAGCACCGACAGTAATATTAATTTGTTAGTTATTGATGAATACAATCCTCGTAGTGCGTACTCTTAACTAAATGAAATTAAATGTGTAATATATTGAACAACTTTTAAAAAGCTTTAAATCATAGATTAATATAAACAGGTTTCCCTCCTTCAAAAATTTTAATTTCAGCTATTCGTTTCCCTGAACTT
Source organism: Lophius piscatorius (assembly GCA_009660295.1). Classification (NCBI taxonomy): domain Eukaryota; kingdom Metazoa; phylum Chordata; class Actinopteri; order Lophiiformes; family Lophiidae; genus Lophius; species Lophius piscatorius. The sequence goes on along the minus strand of VRLP01001312.1, from coordinate 133,209 downwards.
TCAGGATTTCTCAGCGGTTTACTTCAATAAACCTATATTATTATTTCCAAACAGTTAAGTTTGAGCAGGATCAAACATTAATGATTAATTTGATTCAATCAAGAACTAAATTAATATTTTTCTAATTGCATAATAATTACAAAGAGGAGAAATATGGCCTAGAGGCTCACGTTGTTTATAATACCTAACCTTGCAGCCTGTTGCATTAACTCATGCTTTCTCAATTTTACCAACTGAAGCAATAATCCATGATATTTTACAGATTCTTAGTTTTTCTTTTTTTCCCTTTTCAATTAAGCCCAGATCCAGTACACCATGTTTTATAGGAATTTTAAAGATTTTAACCTTATTGATAGACACCATCATTAGATTCCTTACAAGGAGGACCTCCAATTGTTTAAACATTTACATCTATAAAATTGGATTCTTGACCTCTAGTGTAAACAGACAAACGACACAAACATCTTATGACGTGATTATATGAGGCATAACTTTAAGAGAAATAATTTTTAAACTATTAATCTATTTATCTACAGTATTTCCGGAGGAGTGTGGCTAAGTTGTCAAACAGAACAAAAACTTACCTTTTCTGGAACTTAGAAACGCTATAACCTAAATTTTCTCCCTCAGTTTTAACCGGTTAGATGATGGATCGCTGAGCGCGAGGGAACAGATGACAGCAGCACGAGGGCAGGATGAGGTTTTTGGACGCCTCCCAAAACCTCCTTCCCCAGCCTCCTCCCAGTTCTCTTCTCCTCTCTTCTCCGGGCTCTTTCTCTCTCCCTCACGGGCTCTCACTCTCTCTCTCTCTCTCTCTCTCTCTCTCTCTCTCTCTCTCTCTCTCTCTCTCTCTCTCTCTCTCTCTCTCTCTAAGAATGTTTGAATAACTTTGCTCTCAATATATATTTATTTTATTTTGGATGTGTTTTTATCCACTTCATCATATTCAAAAGATAAATCCGTATTTAAAACTGTTTTTTGTTCTTATTCACAAAAATACAACTTTCAGATTTGCATTATTTTATGATTTTTTTTTGTCAATGTTTAACAAACCTTACAAATTATGAATAAAAATCGTATTTGCTCGTTTGAGGAAATGAGTTTTGTACCTTGTATTTTTTTTAAGCATTTTAAATACAAGGACGTTTATTTTCCTGTCTCAAAAATTAATCGGAGTCATTTATGTTTTCTGAATTTGAACTCTCACTTTGAATAGAGCATTGTAATAATTATGAATTCATGCATTAATTATCCGTAACAGCTTGGTATCCTGTTAAGGATAGCGGGGGCTGGAGCCTAGCCAATTCACACAAAAAGAAAAAAAAAGATAAAATAAAACTGACTGCTCCTCATGTTTACCTCATGTCTTGTTTTCGTTTAGTTTTTCCTCCAAACACTTTAAAAACCATCTGTAGAAATTACTGTAAAAAAACCTCTCTCAAATAGCAACATTAAAAGGCATGATATATGAAAGACATCACTATAGTAGATATGCTGAATTATCTTAAATAAATAAAACAATATCATTTCATTATATGTGGAAAACTATAATAACATAATTTTACCGTGAAAATACAACCTTTTTTGTAAAACTAACATCAAAAATTAAATCATTACTGCAAAATGATTATTCTATCTAAATGATCGATACTTTATAAAGAAATAAGATTCTAAAACATGATATTGTTTTTGTGAAATCATGACGATTTTTAAGTTATAAAGTCTGAATTTATTCCAGTAAACAGGTTAGTATCATATATGTTTTTATTGTAATTTGCATTGATTTCTTGTTTATTGTTATAAAATATTGTTAATTCTATTAAATAATAATAATAATAACAATAATAATACATTTAATTTATAATTTTCTTGGTCAGATAATATTGCAGTTCTCTAGTAGAGTCCCAATGCTGCACACGAGACTTTTATTACCGTCATGATAACTTCATTAAATGACCTAAATTATAACTCAGTTTGGTGGAAATTGTTGACATAACTGACTGGAATCGAACGTACAATTTTATTTGTCACGTAGGCAAGAGAAAATACCGGTGGACACTGATGTGTCATTTATTATCAACATGAAGAGTAGATTATTTGATTACACTTTTTATATGGTCAGAATAAGAGATTTTGCAACTAAAGAGGTATATGTGCTTGTAAATTTAGCATTTTAAGCTGTGGTTTTGTAACTCAGAAAAAGTTCGTATTAATAGAATTGTATAAATTTTACAAACACAAAAGAAAGATGTTGCTGGTCCTAAACAGTTTTTAATTAATTGCATTTTTGAGGGGTATGAATCGGACGCAGCTTTCCAGAAAGAGAAGACGAAATCTTAATTATTCACCAATTATAATCATTTAAATAAGAATTTTTATTTTGATATATATATATATATATATATATATATATATATATATATATAAGTCTTTAGAGAGGCTAAGTAAAGTCGGCAAAACTAAGTCTTTTAAATCTACATCCAACATTTGACGTTTTTTGTCAAAACATGAAAAACTGAATGACACCTGTTAGACGTGTCAAAGAACAAACACAAATCTAAACACATCGTTTCATTATGGTGAGGCAGCGCCAGAAGAAAAAAACAAAAGCAGCAGAACAAGATTAATCATGATAATTTATTTATTTGATATTTTTGTAAACTTTATACATGACATCATTGGTTTCTATTGTGCCACTGTATTTACTGTAGGGATACAGACGGAGCAAATGAGGATAGTTTTCACCACATCGAGCTGCAGACTCACTGTTTCTTAAAGACTTCTGGGACAACTTGGAATAAATTGTTGTATTAACGCAAACCTCTCACTGATATTTCCTACTGCTACTGAAATAATCTAAAGCTTCCATCTACAGGCAGCTGAACCCTCCCTCGGTTTATATTATAAATGAAAGTTATATATTTATGAACATCTCTGCCTACTTAACATTCAGTTATGTAAAGCTTTCAAGACAGGTCGTCAATAAATCATTTCCCATGATGTGTTCAATGACCTTTTTCAAGCTGTCATTTGTGCCTGACATAGGACATGCAAATCATATGTCAAACTGTTGGTGGCTATTTTTTACCCAAACAAATTCTAGAATAAAAGTATATTTCTTTACCATTTCCGTATAAGAGATACTGTTGGAGTGTTCCTCTAACATTCTTGTGGGGTTTATATGATATCTTTTTTAGTAACATGACATTAAAATGTTGTTTGAATGTTTATACTCTCCTCTTACACATTCACTCTCTCAATAGATCCTGTGGGATGTTGAGAGGAGAGCCTCAATTCAAATTTCTTTTTCTTTAATGTTTAATAAATATTTGAATTTGCTATCACTCACTAAAAGTAGAATCATATTCACCTCTACTCCACAACTAACATTATCGTCATTTTAGACAGAATCATACATAAGTCTACTGTTATAGAAATGTCAAACTGCCTGCGTGACTTTCAGACATTGACACACCCTTTTCAGGTACTGAAACACACTATACTTACAATAAAGGTGTGTTTTTAAAGATTTCAGGACATTTGAAGATTTTCAAACGCCCAAATTTAACATATGTAAACCAAAGTATCACTTTGACAATGTTCTAGGCCAAGTTTGGGTCTTGTTTCAAAACAAGCTGGGATTGTTCTGCATGATCTAAAGAATTTGACTAATATAATGAGCATGTTAATTTAAGAGGGAACAATGACCCCCAGTATTACCGACACCCTTTAAAAAAATGTGTAAAACTGGATGCTGATTATTTTGTGTATACCTTTGATCTTGAATTCAAATCAGGGCCATGCCACACACAGGTTCCCTCTAAAAAAACCTCTTTTTTTATCTGCATTCAAAAAATTCCTCTAATGATTTACAAGTATAACTGCCATGAACTTGAAAACATGAAAACATTCTCAAAAAGCTTTTAAGTTATGTACCAGCTGGAAACCTCATGTTCTCCACCCTCTCTCCCAGTCATCAAAAGAAATGTTAGCTTGTAGAATTATGTTGTTTCAGTCTTGTTTGGAGAGGCCAATCTTGAGTTGTACCGTCACATGGACATCCCATGTGAAATGAAAACCGAAGAAGAAACAGGTATGTCACCGAAAAGCCCCTCAGTATGCTGACGATTCACTTCTGTGAGTTGGTATTTCTGCCCTCTACTGGACAGAATCAATTACAGCAGCTTTTAAACCCGACATTCTAATATTAAAGCATGAAGCAAACACATACAGGTTGTACATCTGACACTATATCTGACACTGACATCCAGTGTGGAAGGAGACATTTCATGCCTATCTTATCGCTACTTTTCATATTCTATATTTTATCAAGAATTTTCAAGGAAAACGAGGTTTTGAAAGGATGAATCATTATCTTCACGTCACAGAAAAGGGAAGACATCATGTTACAGGGTTGATTGTCTATATATCATTTGGAAGGGGATATGTTCTGATATTTCCAGTATCCTTTTTTTGTTATTTCAGAGTTAAATCTTTTTTTTAAACATTTAACACATATTTAACACATATTTGACCCTGAGCAATACGACAAAAGGACAAATCACTAATCAGTCTTCTGCTGTCTGACAGAAGACTTGGACTCACTCATGTGCGATGATTTTCATTATCCCTGGTCCGGTCCTGATGAGTCCATTTAACCTGCAGTCAGATAGATAGCACTGCCTTTGCTAAGCTAAGCTAACCACTGGTTTTACAGTAATGGGTAAGAACCAATATGATTATGAGTTCAAATAACTATTTCTGGTCCAGTAAGCAGGATGCCTATTGTCGCCAAAGTGTCGCTGGTGATGTGCAGCCGGCAGAATTGGCCGGTTGGACCACCAGAAATATGTGTTCATAGAGTTCAGCCAATCACATGTCTATATGAGACACTATTATGGTCTTGGCTTGCACATTTTAACCCTGGAGGATTGTGTCTCTGCTGTCACGTGTCTCTGATGGTCCCATCCCCGTCATTAGGAGGTGGCGGTTTGTTTGTTCCGGAAAGTTTCGAAGAATGCCATCATCCCTTTCCTCACATTGTTGCTACTGCTAATGCCGTTACCCTTGTTTATCCTTGACACTGTCGTGCTGCTACTACTGCTGCCGAGATGACTGTATGTGAGAGGAGGGAATCCTCCACCATCCACGGAGTTAGACCGTTTGACTTTGGACTGAGTCATGCGCCCAGACTTGATCCTGGGAGGAGGAGTCTGAGCAACGAGACACTTCTGATATTGAACCTATTTGGAAAAAAAAGGGACAATCAGTAAGAGCCGCTGAACTGATTTTGACCAGACGAAGGGTATTTTAAAAAGAGCCATGATGAAATATATTTGTCAACCACTTAATGTGACCAATTCGACATGCAGTATTGTTTTTGAAGAAGATCAGACTAAAAATGAGTGTAAAAAATATTTACAATTTTTTCTCTTTCTATCCACAAAAAAATAGGAGACAAAATATTATTGATTATTGAAAACCCGGATCCCCTGCGTTGTACAAACAATTCCCCTGTGTGAGTTCCTCAAATTAAATGTGACTCATTAACAATCGTTTTGTTGGGAAGTTATGGGTGAAAAACAGTTTTTTCCAAAAAAAAGCTCCCAGTAATGAGCAACCAATGGTCAAGAAATTTTAGCCAGAAGGGCTTCAGTGTTGGAGATAAAGCTCCCCCTTGTGGCAGAAATATGTAACTGAACTTTCCCCAAATCAATACAGTTCTTCCTTGCACTAAGATCTATGTGGACATACAATACGTAAATGACCCATGTGATAGTTTTTGAGTAATAACACGAAGGATCTGTGGTGGATGTAGAAGCAGCGATGACAATTCTATAAATTTGCCATTTCGCGGATATAATTATAATTCAAATAATCGGTACATTTTATGGCACATTTTGCAGTTTTGTTTCCTTTACTGTGTCAGTTGAGATGGGATCGATTACAACACTGGTCCATTCTGACCTGCCAGGTCATGGAGGTGGATCAAGAATGTGTGTAAGAAGACCCAAAAATATTGTGAGCTTCTGGTGGAGGCCCACAGCTGTCTTGACGTGCAAATGGGTTGCTTGACCTGGTTATAGGGGAATAAGACTATCAAAACCATCTAGTGCCTGGTTTACACCCACTTACGCTCAGGAAATCTGGTACTCAGAGCCTCCCAGTTGAATCCACAAAAGCTTGGGGCTGAAATGATCTTAATCTACAATCAAAATTTTATTGGGTATGAAGTTAAGCTCGCTGGCTCGTTGTTTGGCGAGGCTTACCATTAATATGCAAATTTGGTTTCCAAAACATGAAAAATGATTATACAAATGACAAAAAACAAAACTTTTATGGTCTAATTGACATTAACTCACCATACATGCAGCCTGAACGGCTTCAGACAGGTTTCCTGCATCTGGTTCACACCAGAACACGTGACACTCGAATCGTTGTGTGCCACCGTCTACGATCACGGCGAAGGTATGGTTGTCATGGCCAATGCCCAGAAAGGTGAGGAAACGTACCTGACACTCCCAGAAAGGTTCCTCCCCTTCCTGTCAGCATCCGATCAGAGGGATTGAACAGAGTGAGCCGTGACCTTTGATCTGATGAATAAGCACAGTTTGATATAGAACAATAATGATGTTACCTGCCCTTTCCACAGAGACAGGACGTTATCTGTGACGTGGATGACAGTCGGCTCCCACTCATCTCTGTCTGTGGAGTTCATGATGCTTTCTATTGCTCGGTTCAACACCTCCATACCTTCAGAATGGGAAATGGACTATATTTGTAACGGGTAATAATAATAATCATACATTTCATTTATAACGCACTTTACAATCTCAAGGTGCTAAAGGGTGACATTGTAGACCTTCAACTTCACCCTCATACTTATCTTATACTCTCCCCGAAATGATAGTTTCCAAATTCCCACCAAAGAGAGGCTAATTACATCCAATGTTGCTGATATACAATAATCTCCAAAAGTATTGGCAGCCTTGAAAAAAAAGAAGCTTTTAGGTTTTATCCAATATCTGCTGATATTTAATGGAGTCCATTGAATCATGTCTTTAACAAGATGTCCAGGGCCTTTTGAATTAAAACAGTCCCTCAGCATCAAATATCCACCACCAGACTAAACAGTGGGTATGAGGGGATTTTCTCTATGGTGTTCTTACTGGCTATGTCACACCAATCTTAAATGTATGTTGCCAAGAAGCTCTACTTTGGCCTCATCTGACCTCTGACCTTTTCCCATTGAATGTCCCAGTGGTGTGTGAATGACAGAAGATATTGTTTTTCTTTCTGCCCTCCCATACAGCTTGTGTTGGTTTATGCCCCATCTAATGGTACTTAGGAAGACCTTCTGACCTCAAGATTTGACTGATCAATTTTCTATCTGTAATCCTTGGAGAGCATTATGCCAGTCGAACCTATTCACCTCATAGTGTGTGGGGTCACATTGGAGACACATCCCCTCCCAGGCCTATTTTTCACTAGTTGTTCATTCTTTAAATTACTTGAGTTCTTCAACTGCAACATTTTATTTCACTGATCGGTAATTTTCTAATGAATTACATGGAATTCTTTTGGACATGGCTATGATATATTGGTTTTAAGAAAATGCCTTTATGTGACAAATCCCAATTAATAGAAAGTAAATATTATTCCATTCTTAGTTTATTCTTGTAAACCTTTTATTCACCTAGGTAGTCATCTAGTCAGGGGATTGAGTTTGTCTGCTTAGTTTGTGTGCTAACTTTTTCCAGCTGAACGTCAATGAAATGAATGCACTGGAAGCGTCATATTTGAATATTACTACTTTTTAAACTTATATGGAAAATAATTAACAGAATATTTTGAACCTACAGAGCCATAAAATGATGGGTCATGGATGGAAACACTAAGTAAAAGGTGATGTGTTCAGGTGTAAAATGCAGGACTACATCCTACCCATTGCTCTGGACACTGGCAGGTTACCGATGTACTGGACCTGGAACTTCTGGACATGCTGCCGGACTGCCTCCAGAAACCCCACTGAAACACAAAAAACATTAGGAATCAGTTGAAAGCCAGTCAGAGGTGATGATGCAAGAGAACAGGTGAGTCACCTTGTCTGGGCAGGTCTTCAGGTGAGATGCTCTCCATCGTCAAAGAGCGAGATGGCCTCATCAGTGTCTTCTCAGACATCATCTAGAGAAACATTGAAACACATCTATTATTTTACATTTATACATCTTGAACATTCTGTTACAATGGAATGGTGGCGTCCGCCGCAGATCCTTCGTGTTAACGCGATAACTCAATAACTATATCATGGATCATCTTCAAATATCATACCCCCATAGAACTTGGGTGATTTTGGGAAAAGTCGGTTTTACATTTCCATCACTAGGTGGAGCTTTATCTCCAAAAGGGACCCAACTAGCATATTTCATAATTTACCCTAATTGTTCATATTTCACTAACTAGTGGAAGTCTTTATAGAACCGTTAGTCCGATTAATCCAAATTTGCCTCATATTAACTGACTCCTGGTGATCTAACTTGTATTTGTTATATTTTCCTGTAATAGTTTCTCATTGGGTTCATGTGAAGAGAAAAGAAATTTCAATGTTACAACCATATGTCCAATTGTGTCTAAATTAAGCTCAGATGAATCAACACAAGGAAACGTGCTAGTTTTTTTATTGAAGCAATAGTTCGGCCCTAACTGTATTGTCTGCATTATTGAGTTAGTATGGGATCTTATCTTAAAGCATATTGTAAATATTGACTGTTTGAGATTATTAATGATTCACATTTAATTTGAGTAGTGCAATCAGGGTGATTGCTTGTGCAACGCAGGGGGTTGAGGGCTTTTGGGGGGATATATCTTAACTGGTGGGTACGACAGCGTAGGCCAAGTTAGCTTAGGTCAGTGTGTTAACAAACTATAGCTCGATGAAAGCAGGGATGGAGTTGTGGATTGACTGACCTTGGAACACATCTCATGCAGTGCCATGGCGATGGCTTTGGCTGGGGCGTTGCACCGAAACACGTGACACTTAAGCATACAGCTGTCCTTATCACCTGCCACAAAGGCAAAATCTCTAAAAGCATCACATACACACCAACAGACACACACACACACACACATACACACACACACACACACACACACACATACACACAAAAAACACGCTGTGGTTGGTTTTGTTGTTGTGGCTGACCAATTGCAAAAATGGTATCAAGAATGGGATCAGGAAGTGAGATCAATAAATGGCCCTATCATATCCTGAAGGCTGTGAAGATTTGTGTCGATATGAGTATCTTCATCTCTGGATGTGAAAAAGTAAAGGCAGAACGGTTTACCTGTCCCTGCCAGTTGGGGGGGAGAGGGGAGCGTATTAAAGAAAGAAAGAAAGAGAGACAGTGTTAGTGCAAAAGGTAGGGAAACAAACTGAAAGGTGAGTGTGACTTAAACATTTTAGCATGTGGAAACAATGAGCCATGAGTGAGCGGGGTCAGTGAGCAGCATCAATCTGAAGCAGGGGTTAATATTGGCATGAAAAAACAAAGAAATCCTACTTTCACTATCACCTAAACACTCCCATGAGAATGAATTTTGGTCATAGAACAACTTCATATTCATATTCTAATATGGTAGCAGGTTTGTAAACTGGGTGCTTTGGATGCGAAATTGCAAAAACTCGCATCAATGATCCATAATAACAAACTTTGAATGGAGCATAAACCCGTGAACGTCCCATCTTGGACTAAATGTGACATTCGTAATTCTTTCCGAACAGAATCAATGAAAAAGGTCACAGATTATCCCTTATCTTTTTATCAACAGCTGAGATCAGTGATGTCATCTCAGGGAGAAAACTGCTTTTCCTATTCATCCTTTCATTAATGTCGTGACCATAAATCTTACATTTGTGTCGGATAAGTACAAAACATTTGAGGAACTTGACCTTGAACATATTACATAAAACAATACATATAAGATTCCAATGACTTAAGGTGAGTGTGACCTAGGTATGTGGATTTAAAGAACTGACAGGTATCAGTTATTAATTAATTATATTGATTAATGCTAAATGTATCCATTGATAATAAAGGGACAGATGACAAATTCTCCAGTATAAGTCAATTTTCCAGCGATTCCAAGCTTATCTGATACACGAGGACACAGAAATGTAAAAATCAGACATTTGTCAAGGCTCATATGAAAGTATATCCTGATGCTTAAGCACTTCTTTCTACAAACTTTTTAACTGCATAATAATGTTTGTATAAATTTCCTGTTTGATTTCTGAGATTTAATTACTGACTGTACAGAACTGACACATTTATGCTCTTTTATTTTTTCAGGTTTATTTTAGTTTTTTGGGCATTTAAGTTTTATTTTTAATGTCATTGTCTGCAAAACTCCTTGGATTGCTCTGCGTCTGAACTGAGTAATGCCAATAAACGTGACATCACAGACTAACTAGGGACAGTAAAATGATATCGTAATTCCGTAAGCCTGTAACGATTATCACTAAATCGTCTGATTGGAAATATTTGCAATAATCACAACTATTTTTCGTAGTTGTGACAAAACCGAACAGTGGAAACTGTTCTGTTTGATTCTCAGAAAAAAAATGTAATTTTTCTTCACTTCCTCCAAGTCCTTTTTCCACTGTTTGATGCTTGCTTGTCTTGTTGATGTCATCATGATTCTCATATTCTGCTTTGAGTGGAGAAATAAATTCACCATTAGCGAAATATCATGTTTCATTTAGTAACAAAGTCAAAGAGCCCGATATCTTGTAGGAGGCAATTTCTTAATTTTGTCATTAAAAGGCAGGTGTTTGCCACTGAAACCGTAAATCTACAAGTCGATGGATCCCCTAACCCTCCTAATTTCTTCAATTCTGATAGACTGGCCACTGGGCCATCAAGGAAATTAGCCATTATTAATGCTTTTGAACAAGTCTAATATAAAGCCTGTCAGAACATGACTTGTCCTCTTCAGTGGATGTATTTGTATAATGGTAATTAGACTGAAACGGTAACTGTGGGACAGAATAGACCGAAGACAATTCAGTCGTTAATCACAATTATTTGTTTGACTCGTGACAGCAGTGGTCGCCAAACCATAAATGTGATGCTGTTGGCTTTAAAAAAGCATATCAATCAATTTACCCCTGAAACCATCTGTTAATGTTGCTGGAAAAGATTTTCTATTAATGACAGCTAAACAAATTCTGCTAACAGATCAGAGGACTAGACAGCTGCTCACCTGCCACTGTTGCAGCCCACCCCCCAGACACGGATGTTGATGATTGGCTGACGGTGCAGAGGGGTGTGGTCTAAAGGGTCCAGCAGGGTCAATGTGTCTTTTTTCAAAACCAACATCATCTCCCGACCCTGCAATCAAACAAACAGACAGTCAGGAACAAAACGACAGACACGTTTGTAGATTATCATACATCCAGTTCCTAGTAATCCTTTAAGGTTGAATGAAACGGAATTCTCAGAGGTGAAACGCCGTCCAACCTTTAAAATAAGTCCAGTTTTTTTAATTCATTCTTTGAGGTTAAAAGGCAGACAGATATATGTCCTGACATGGACAACATAACCAACGGTCTAAACCAGATTCTGGCAGTCTGGTTTAGACTGTAGAATTTGCTTTATTTGGTATGAACCAAATTCTAATAGTTTAAACCAGTCCAGTTTAATCCAGATCCTTACAGTCTAAAAAAAGTGTAAACCCAAGAACCATGGTCTGGATTAGTTTAATGCATACCTTACGAGTCTGAATCCATTCAAACCAGACCATGACAGTCCAGTTTAAACTAGATCCTTATATTCAAAATAAATTTAGACTGTAGCCTGTTAGTTTGAACCACTTTTATTCAGACCCTATGGTCTAAAAAGGTTTAATCTTAAATTAACTTAATTTAAGATAGACCAGTTCAAAACAGAGCGTGATAGTCCAAACTACAGACCCTGACAGTTTAAAGAAGTTAAAGTTAGATGATGATAATTACATAATAAGTGTTCCCTAGTAGTTAAAAAGAACCACTCATACCCTTGATAGTCTAATTCATTCAAAACCACATCCTGATAGTATAAATCAGTTTAAATCTGACCGAAATTATTAACAGGTCTAAAAGCACAGGGCAGAAAAGTTTTAAACTTTTAAAAACTTTCATAAAAAAAAAAATAAAGAAAACAGTTCAATTCATTCTGGTTCAGTTTGTGATGACTTCAGATGACAGACAAGCTCAAACTCAAGTTCCAGTGACTGTCTCACCTCCCCCCAGGCCCCAGATCTGTCTCTCTGCTCTGGACTGCTGCAGTGAGACAACTGCTGGATGACGTTACTGACAGCGAGACTGCTGCGACCAGGAGACAGGTCCTCCTCTTCTACCTCCAGCCAGCCCAAGGACCGCACAGCAAAACACTGACAGACAGACAGATAGGGTGGGAGACAGGGAGAGATAGACAGATGATGAGATTATACGGTCAGTGAGTTGTTGGGTGACAAACAGAGAAACCAGGGCAGAGACCGTAAAATGGGAAGAGACAGATTAAATCAGATTATAAATCTGTGGCAAAGAGAGATAGATGCAAACAAATAAGAGAGATGAGAGTAGATTAAAGCGCTAAAATAGACTGAGCTTTCTTTCATTATCATTATTATGATTATGATTATGATTATTATTATTATTATTATTATTATTATTATTATTATTACCTTGGAGTTCGGGTCATGATTGGTAAGATAGTCTTCATGCCACGAAGACCTGAGAGACAAAATAGTTCAACTTTATATAACATGTCCAAACTGTGAGTTTGAGTGTGAGAACATATGTGCGTGTGTCTGTGTGTGCGTGTGTGGTCAGTGTTTTTGTGTGTGTTACCTGGCCTCAGGTGGTCTGTCTGTCGCGACGTTGGAGCTTTGCTGTCCAGCCTCCTCCTGCTGATGTGCAAAACCAGCAAATGTGAGCTAACTCAGTTAAAATGAACTAACTCGGTTTATTTGGACTAACTGATCTTAGTTACCTGTGTGTCCAGTAGCTGTGGTGTCCCACTGAGGCGAGGGTGCTGCCACTGGGTGGCGCCGGTGGGAACGTGCCAGTAGTATGTTCCAGTGGAGTCTTTAATGGTTCTCCAGCCAGAGGGAAGGTCTGGATCCAGCAGTAAGTTCTGGTCAGTCCAGATGTTGTCTGTAAGTATATATTTAAAGAAAAGAAGTGTATAGCTTTTCTACAAGGAACAAGGAAACTTGAAATGTGGAATTAAGAGCATAAGTAAAACATTTTATCAAAACAAGCACAAGGAATAAACAAAAGTTTCCAGAACACAATGCAAAATACAGGTTCCAAACCACATTTGGTTTTAATCCTTTGACTGCTCAAAGAAAGTAGAGTTAATGGAACCCATAGTCCGTGTGGAAGACCGGATAGAGGAGACCTGTGAGCGCAAAAATTCAAAATATATTTTTATCCTGGTTGGAGAATGAAAAAAAATGGGTGGAGGGCCACCTACGAGGCCATCGAGGTAGGCTACAGAAGCCTCCCTGACATCAGAGAGTTGCGGGAAGCAATCAAGACGTTCATCAAAGCAACAGAAAAAGTATAAAAGAGGGATTCATCAGTGGAAATGTGTTCTCCATTCCATCCATCCATCCATCCAATATCTGGGACTGCTTATCCTGTCATGGTCGCGGGGAGGGCTGGATCCAATTCCAGCTGACATCAGGCAAGGGGCAGGACACATTCTGGACCAATTGCCAGCTCACCTTATGACTGACACATAGAGACAGACAACAATCCGTGCTCACATTCACTCCTACAGGCAATGTAGAGTCACTAATTCACCTTTGTTTGTTTATGGACTGGTGTAGGAAGCTGGAGAACCTGGAGAGAACTGTGCTACCCGCTGCGCTACCATGCTACATGTTACAGCAGGCAGAAGGGGACATGGTAAGTTGTTGCGGTCTAAACAGACCATCAATTAGGATTGATGGCCAAAAAGGAGGATGAGGCATGTATGTGTGTCTAAGGCAGCGCAGCTCGAGGTTCCTTCCCTGTACTAGCTCACAGGCTTTGCTACATTAACCCCAATCAGGGATAAAAACTCATCAACATTCCCTCTTTACGTTCCTTACTGAAATTTTTATAATTTTCAATACATCATTATCCATCCATAGTGGACTGTAACATACCTATCCATGCAGTCTCTACAACTGTGTATACCTTACATGATCCTATCTCACTTGACACGGGGCGAGAGCACACCCTGAACAAGTCACCAGCTCATCACATAGAGAAAAATATTTCATACCTCATTTCACCCCAGATCAAAGTCATCGGTTCAACTATTTGAGATGTTTCTGGAGTGTGGGAGGAATCCAGCGCACCCAGAGGTAACGTAATGCATACTTCACACAGAACACAATCACACACAATCTGGTTTGAACCCAGAAGGTTCTGGCTGTAGGGCAGCAGAGTGAAACACAGCTCTACTGTGGCAGCAGACTTTAATATAACCATGCAGTACACAGCATCGCCCATCTTTATGAGCTTATATGTTTTAACATGATCAAAATATTGTCCTGATTCTGTCCCCCTATCACTAAATGTACAGCAAAGTGTTCAGAGGTGAGGCTGCTACAGGAAGAGAACCTGAAGAGGGTTTGCATAATTGATAAACCTCCAGAGCCACAAAATGCTGAATTGACTAATTGGGCGACAGTGCTATGACTAGAACAAAGATGGGGGGAGGGAACATCGGTCAGTACCGCTGAGTAAACTACGAGTCAGCAGTTATAAAAAAAAACACTGCACAGTTTGTTGTTTCATTCATATGGTGTTACAAATTGATCTAAGTGGAAGAAAATTTAAACAATAATACTTAAGAGTTTTCAAGAAGTTTGAACTTGTTTGAATTATGAAAGTCGGTCAGTCTCATAATGTGTGAGATAAATTTATTCATAAACTCTTCCACTTTTCCTTGGGTAGTTGCCTTGGTTCCTATTTTCGTACTACATCCGCCAAGGACATTATGTTTTAATCTGTGTCCATTTGTTTGTTTGTCAACAGGATTGCACTAAATCAACCGTGCTGAATGGGCCAGAATTGAATTGGACCCCATTCAATTTTAGTGAGGACCCCTATAAAGGGGCAGCTCCAGACTTCTACACAGAGGTGCCATCTTAATTTAAGTCTTCGTTCGGGAATTCAGAACAGGTAGAGACACTTACAAATTGATGGATGGTTAAATATTACAAGTAAAAGAGAAGTATAACAGGAACATCAAATCAAAGTCATTGAAGTGCCTAAAGAATACCCTAATATAAAAAAAAACATAAGGAACAGGGTTATTTTCAAGGGAATGTGATGGAACAAGAGTAAAAGATCCACTCCAGTGTCAGTCTGTGATTACAAAAAACCCCAATAACTAATCTTGTTGTTATTCATCTGTTTACTTACCACTGGCACACCATTAAAATAGCATTAATATGAGCAGTGCATCATCTCTGTGCAAGAACATATACGCTACAGAGACGGTACAATGATTCTGTCAGTATTACCTCATGCATAAAGAGAATGTCCTTCCTTTGTCCCAGAATCCCTCATGACACAGCATGGCCATATCTGAGTGTGAGTGTGTGTGTGTGTGTGTGTGAGTGTGTGTGTGTGTGTGTGTGTGTGTGTGTTTATATCTTTGTGAGGTCATATTTGACCTTTCCCCACTTCCAGTAAGCCCTTCCCCTCCTAGATACTGTTGTTAACCAGTTATAATGGGGCAGATTTACCATCAAACGTCAGTGATGAAAGAGTTCTTGATATCAAAAAGACTTTAACAAAAGCAACTTTTTTTCCTGGCCAATAATTATATTTATTTTCAGAAATTATATCTATTTCTGTCTAATTTCAGTAGCAGCAGGTAACTAATGTAACTAGTGTAAGCACACATTGATAATTAAACTGAAAACTAATCTAATTTGAACATGCATGCTTTGTTAAATGCTCTTGAATATGTTCTAGATTGCTGCATATATTATCTTGCCAACAGACTGAGACTAAAGCCCACTGGTCTGAGGTCATGGTATAATGCTAACATACTGACGATTAAGCTAAGGGGTCACATGCTATGACACCGTGGTAACATATGGAGGCTAAAGCTATCAGGTCCTGGGTTGTGATGTCAAATCAAAATAATAATTCTAAAGCTAAGAAGTCACTGACCATAATACCATGGTATCAGCTAAAGCTATAGCTGACACATTCAAGGTCGGGGCTTCATGCTCACACAGTGTGGGTAAAATTAACGGCTCTTAGATATAACATCAGGCAGCAACTCCGCTCCGAGCTAACTCCAGATGTCTGAGCTCCTCAACTTATGTCTAAGGCTGAGTCCAGCCACCCGATGAAGGAAGCTCATTTCCGATGATAGTAACCTTGACTTCATTCTTTGGGCTTCTACCCAGAGCTCATGACCATAGGTGAAGGTTGGAATGTAGATGGACCAGTAAATTGAGAACTCTGCCTTACCACTCAGCACTTTCCTTCCCATGACAGACCGATACAACAACATCATTACTGCCGATGCTGCATCAAACCCCCCTACCATTTTAAAGTTTTCCCATCATTTCATAATAAGACACATAGACTCCTTCAATTGAGGCAGAATCATCCCCAACCCGAAGGGGGCAGTCCATTGTTTTTTTTTGGCAGGGAACCATGGCCACAGATTTGGAGGTGCTGACTCTCATACCAGCTGCTTCACACTCTGCTAGAAACCAATCCAGTCCTGCTGAAGATGAAAGGCTGATGAAGCCAACTGAACTACATTATCTCCAAACAGCAGAGAGTCTAAGCTCTCCAAACCGGACAATCTCATCACCTTGAGTACTAACTGAGATCCTGTCAATGAATATCAATAACAGAATCGAAGACAAGGTAAAACCTTGGTGGAGTCCAACGCCCAGTAAAAATGAAGGACTTCCTTCCAAGGACATGGACCCAACTCGATGGATCCGGTACCCCATGCACCTGCAGCAGCCCCCTCATGCTAAAGTGTTGCATGTAAAATGAAACTGTTCCTGGTATTTGAAATTCTGCTACCCCATTGAGTGTAAAATTAATGGGTCTTTGTTTTTGACATCATTCTTACATATTGAGGGAAAAATGAACAGATTGTAGGTCAATGATATCATGTATATTTGTTTAGAGTCTAAACTTTAGACTTTGACGTCATATAGGTGCATCTCCTTTAGTGTTCTGAATTGTTGTACCTAATGATATGCTGTTCATGCCAGTGAAATATGGCAAATACTGGATAAGTGTTCTGTTGAAGTTCGGTATTCATTTTGAACGATGATCTGACATGTCATGAGGTCCCACAGTGGGTATCAACCACTCGATAAAACCTGTCCTAACTTATTTGCACTGTTGCTACCTCCACTGTAGATCTGAGGGAGAACAAAAACAACCCCCGTTTCTGCCTTTGTAACATTTATATAGAACGCTGAGATGCCACAGAGGATCAACAGTCTCACTTTGAACAGAGGGGGCTTCTGATTCAATATAACACTTTATGTTCTAGAGAGGGAATTCACAGAGCATCCGTTGTTTCAATATATCGGTCTGAGGTGAAAGGTGCCGACGGAATGATGGTACGGACTAGGTCACGAGGGAACCATAAAGCAAAGCATAACAATGCAAATTTTTAAGTTTTTGTCTACAGCTGTTAAATGAGACAGACATGGAAACAACAGTGACTGAAAGAAGGTCCAGATAAACCTACGGGATTATCTGGACCTGTTAGTGTATGTGTGTTTGTTTGTGTGTCTCACCATCATAATTGACTATGAGGATGGCCAACATGTAATCCTTGCCCATCATGGCTCCACCCTCCGACGTCTGTGGTCCAATCAGCCGATCACCCTCCAAAACACACACACACACTCTCACACACACAGGCCCAGAGGACAGATGTTAAAGCCTTCCTCTTCCTCTCTCTCTTTCTATGTACGCCTGTGTGCCTCTGTGTCTTTCGTCCCTCTAGCTTTCCCACTCTCAGACGACACCATGAGTCTTCCTCTTTCTCCTCTTATCTTGCTTTCATGCCGGTGTTTCACTCCCCTTCCATTCGTCAAGCTCTCTTGCTCATCCCCTCTCTCTCCTCTGTCTGGTGAAGGATGCTACTTTCCTCCTCCTCTTCCACCCTCTCTCTCTCCTCTTTCTCCTCCCAACTGCTGATGTCATCACTCCCCTCCCTCTTTGCGTCACGGCCTCCCTCCACCTTCACTATAAAAAATGGCAATCAGAATACATTTCCATTACAACCAGACTCATGCAGAAATTCTGTTTTGAACGAAGATATGGATTGAAGTAGTTGAATAGTTTGACAATATCAACAGAACATTTAAAAAATAATGTGAAACTCTTATTTAACCTATTTATTTAGTATTGCTGTGGGTAGTGACAGGAAGAATTATATTTTGAATAGAGGTGGTCAAAATAAGTTTCCTCTGTCGGATAGGTGAGGAGCATGGATATTCAGAAAGAGCACAGCCTGTACATTGGATCCCATAATTGTGGTAGACCCCTATCTTCATCCTTGATTGAGGATCTGACACTCATTAATTCTTGCACTCCCTCTTTGCTGATGGCTGGTACGGCATAAGTTTTGATGGCTTGGATCTTATTTCTCCAATTTTCTCGCGCCCTACCCTCTGCAGGTATTTGGCTGTGGCTGAACTCCTTGCCTCCTCATCGTTGTTTCCTTTGGCCGGTGAGATTCCCAAGGGCTTGTAGCTGACCTGTATGTCCAGTATCCTGCCTTCTGGTCGGTCCACCCATTCAGTTCTGATCATCTTCCCTCTCCTTGCCACCATACGGCCACACTTCAGTTCATCTGCTTCGATATTATGCAAACCATTGCTCTACTTTGTCAATGGTTCAAACTTTCTCAATATTAGCTGGAATATCATACTAAGAAAAAGTAAGGTATAATTTCTTAAAATAAGAATATTTTTCTAATGTGAAAGTTTGACAAGATTTAAGGAAGAAATAAGGAACATTTCCTAAAAAAAATAGCTTCTTTTTTTTCTTGAACATTCCCCTTTTACAGTGTGACAGTAACATCAGGAAGACGGAGCATGAGATGATCAAGAAGTACCAGGAGCTGAAGAGACCCCTGGACTATAAAAAGAAGGTGGATCATTAAGAGCTGGTACACTGCAGATGTGATTCCAGCATAGGTACAACGTCTGAGTACAGTCCAGAGTACAGCCCTCGAAACGGCTCATGTACTGCACAGAATGCTATTTTTCCCACGCATCTGAAAATTATCTGAGCTTTTGGACTATCCTGGTTGAGAGGGAGGTAGCGTTTCAGACACAACATTACAGTGAGCTGTTGGATAGTCTGAGTTTTTGTTCAGCTCAAAGGATCTGCAGTAATGCTCTTTCTTTTTGTAGCCTTCTGCTGCTGAAGGAGCTACTCAGAGCTTCCACAGTCCCATGTGGGGGGGTGATAGGTGTTGTTCAGGATGGAGGTCAGCCTGGTTAACATTCTTCTCACACCCACTTCCTCCAAAATCCAGTGGACAGTTTATCTCAGAGCTTAACCTCCTGTCCAGCCTGTTGAGTCTTTTCCTGTCCCTTTCTGTGCTTCCTGCACCTGAGAAGTCCACAACATAAAAGATCCCTAACGCTACCACAGTGTCAGAATGTTTTTAAAAGAGTCCTGCACACTCTGAAGGACCTAAGTCTCCACAGAATGAGGACGAAACCATGGCTCTTCTTGTACAGGGCATCTTTTATTTAGTCCATCTTTTCAATGTCCAGACCCTGGATGTTCACTGACGTGATTTGTGGCATACTCCGTGGGAAAGAATCAGCAGATGCTTTGAGCACTGTTATCTGTACCGCTAATTGGATATTGCCAAATAGTGACCCATATTGATAAATTAAGAGCTGTCACCAGGTCTGAAATCAAGATATGAGGTATACATTTGCAAATACAAATGCAAGATACTCAAAAAACCTGATAGTGACCATGGCACAGATGCAAGCACTCAGTACATTCTACTCCTGCCCTCCGATTGGCTGCTTGCAGATTGATTAAGTATATTATGTAGTTCTCTTATCAGACAAAAAAAGAATCCCCTCATATTTTCTCTTTTTTTGGATACTTATTATCTTAATTATAAAGTAAAAATTAATCACCCAGTCACCATGCTTTCTAGAGGTAACATGACTATTGGAAGACGTCATATCATGTGTGACACTGTGGCCACGTGTCAAAAAAGTTCAGCAGCATGAATCTGTGAAGCTGAAAAACACTACAGGAAATGGGACCATTATCCCTTCAACATAAAATCCTCTCATTTTTCTGTCAACCTTTGCAGGGTGTTGGGGGTGACTGGGTTGACAAGGCTGACACGTCTTTCAAACCACCCTCATAGGACACTTCCTACAAACTGAAACTCAAATAGGGTAATTTACTGGACTGTAAGGGCATAGGTTATTATCTACTTTTTTTAAAAGTCTTTAAAAATGTTGTTTTCTTTAGAAAACGTTTTCATAACATGGACTACCTCTTGCACAAAGTCCAACATATCTTTGGTGATTTTGCATTTCTACTGTGTCTTGCAGACTTCAGGATTGTCCCATTTAAAGCTTGCAAACTTCAGGATAATTTTATTTAAATACTAGTGTCCAACTGAGAATCACATTTGTAGCATGTCTTAGCAGCAAAGGGGTGCTCTAAAAAGTACTACAGATGCTTTCCATTAAGGCTTTAAATTCCGATGATCTGTAAAATTATAATATTAAATTTGGGAAAAAAGACACATGTATCAACTTCTTTAAGCTACTTAATACTGTTCTTGTCCGATATGTTTATTACAAAAAGCAAATAAATGATGAGGTATTTTTTTTACATAACTTTGCTTAATTCTGTGTGTCCAATAACAACATCAATATTGAATTACTTTATTTGTGATTTATGAAAGGCATCTTTTTGCACTTTGGAAAGTATTTTTTTTCTATGTTACACTCTTGGCCTGGTCATTCTTTGAAAGTATCCTTAAATGTCCATATTAATAAAGAAAAAAATCGTGCTCTTATTGTTGTGTACAAGACCGGAAATTATTGTACGGGCTACAGCTGCACACATACATAGCCCATTTAGTATAAACATTACACGCAAAATTTACGGAAGGAGTATTATGTCTTTCCTGAACTAAATATAAGGTCATACTCGAGATTACGTTAACATTTAAAGGTTTGGCTGTTTGCCTTAAGCTTTGTTTCCTAAAGAGGAAGCTTCTGGTCTCTGACACGTTGGAGTCCAACATGGAGGACACGTACGTTACACCAGGTACGATTCTGGGTCACTGAATCATTGATAAATAGAGCTAAAGTTGTTAAAAATTTTATTTGAAAATGTGAAGTCAAGTATGCGCTTCTAAACTGTAAGAATAATGGCTAGCATGCAGCGTTTGCTAGCTGATAGCTTTGCATGTCAGAGACAGACCGGAACTGCCTTTAAACTTCTATTAATTTAACTTTCTCTTAAGCCTCTAGGTACTAAATGCTTGTTTAGTAAACGTAATTAAAGTAGTTGCGAATTATATGGACGTCATATTCAGTTCGGCACAACAATAGTTCTCAAAATAATAATTGTTGTTAAGACCAAATAGAAGCTAGATATATTAGATATCCTGTTGTAATCCAATCCATGCCCCACCTGTAATTGATATAATTACAGTTAAGTCTAAACAGCTGTTTAAATTGTTGTGAACTATTTATTGTACAACTGAATTCCAATATTTGATCATGGAAACCAGTCAATGGTAGAATCTTTAGATTCCTTAATATGTCGCGTACGGTAGTCCTGATTGAATTGGTTGCTTAATTTCAAGAGACATACAGAGGAAACCAAAAATATTCAACCCCATATATATATATATAAAGTTTTATTGGCACAATATTCAATATTATATTAGCTATTCTCAATTGCCAAATTAAAGAAGAACAAACCTTAATACCAACAACAAATTCTACTGCTGACGTCTGCAGTGTCATAACGATTTAATCTTCTAATGAATAGAATCTCAAGTACTTTGCAGTGCAACCTTTTCCTGGTATGACCTGATACATCCATGATTCACAGACGGCTGCGAGTCTTTGGCAGTCTTCCTGGGAATCTTGGCCCATTTCAAAGGTCTTCAGTTTTTTTAAATATACCTGTCTTTACAAGTCACAACTACTGCCTTCTTGCTTATAACTCATTAGGGAAACTTTTTGCGAAAAACAGTTTCTTGTCGAAACTTCCTAACTATTAGTCCAGTTGTATCAGAACTGAGCTCATTTGAATTGACTC
The DNA here is from genome assembly GCA_009660295.1 of Lophius piscatorius. Taxonomy (NCBI): domain Eukaryota; kingdom Metazoa; phylum Chordata; class Actinopteri; order Lophiiformes; family Lophiidae; genus Lophius; species Lophius piscatorius. The sequence goes on along the minus strand of VRLP01001312.1, from coordinate 110,837 downwards.
GAGGAAATCTGTCATGTTTTTTCCTGAGCACAGAAAAAATATGTAGCTGTATTTATGTAAATTATTGAGTCACTATGAAATCTTATCTTGTTGCATATTGCTGACTTCATAGAAATAGGTTGAGTTATTTGAAGAGTTCAATTAGGGCGATTGCTTGTACAACACAGCTTATTGAGAGACGACTGACACATTTAAAAAAGGACTTAAAACTTTCCTTTTTAGCAGAACCTATAACCTTAATTAACATTGCTGCTTTTTGGTAAGGCTTTTATATAGTTATTATTTTATTTTTTATTGATGCTTTTATCTGCCTTTCCTTTGTAGCACTTTGAGATTTTATCCAAATGTAAAGTGCATTATAAAGTAAATGTATTATTATTATTATTGGGGGCTTGTCAAGGATATTCCCTTGCTATTGGGGAGGACAGCGTAGGCTTAGTTTTTTTCATACAGCCATTGCTCTGGGACGGTCATGGCCATCTCCGGGGCAGAACAAGGACTCCCACACCCCAGCGATCTTTCTGCTTCTGTAATTTTGTATTGAAATTGATGACTTGTGATAAAGATGCAACAGTCCCACCTCTAACAAGTTTTAGGGTCAAAGAGGACCCATACCCTACTCAAGGGTCATATACTGTACTTGAAACTGAAACTGGTTTCATGGGACCATAGGAGGGGAAATTTGTTTAGTTAGCGGTGGATGACCTTTTAAATTTTCCCGAATGAGGAAAATGATCATAATTGCATGTACATGATTAAAGGAATGTTTTTAAGCAGTAAAATTTCATTTATTGTTTTCATCTCACATTATATGTGAACTGCCAATGGAAAAGATCTAACAAAACTTGTAAGCTCGGTGTGTTTTGAGTATCTATTTGTGCTCTACTGGGTGGGGATCATTTAGAAAAACAAAAACACGAAAATTAAACTTGCTTACCGGTGGTGCGATATGTTCTAGAGTCGGCTGGGTCCGAGGCACTCTTGTTTTGAAGGCAACCCTAGGGAATAAAGGATAGAGAGACAGAGATGTTTTTCCTACGCCTTCCGGCACAGTGGCCTTTGTCGTGGCATTTTAGACTTGAAATGTGTATAGAAATGTCAATTTAAATACAATATAGTTCATCAGCCCTATAAAGTATGAGATAATGCAATATGTAAACAAACTTAAAGAAGAACTTCAGAATATGTAGTATCTCAAAACAATCCCAGCGTTGAAGCCAAGCCAAAGCTTTAAACTACCGAGGTGTGTCACCATGAAACCCATTGACGTGCTCCACTTTTATTTAAAACCACATGACGGTCTGACACATTTCTTGCTTGGACAGTTTGTCCATTTATTGTCCTTTAACAATTATCCAACATCAGGATTATGTCACCTGTTACCAGGGCGTGGTTGTAGCAAAGCCCGAGCGGTCAAAACCTGTGAACAGGTGAGACACAAAAGATTGTTCCCACTTTTAATAGATTGACTGTTAATTAACGTATAACCAATAAATAAAACAAACAGGGATTTTGGCTCCTACACCCATCATTAAAGACATTTATTAGTAGGTGATGCATGTAGCTGGTAAGCATTTATCTGCTATCTATTTTAATAATTGATCTTTCATTTGAATCACCTTTAAATCTAAATCTCTTGGCGTTCACACCATGCCTACTGAATATGTAGCAGATTATCATGATGCAGCCTGATCTGTTGGACATAAAGTGAAATGTCAAGCCTATTCCTTTTATTAATAACCTTGTCTTGTGTCTTGCCTAGGTAACCAGGATCGAGGTTGGAACGACCCGCCTCAGTTCTCATACGGCTATCACATGGCCCACGGACCACAGAGGAACCTCCTGAACAAGAGAGCAGCTCCACCAACAGCTTCAGGTAAGAAAACATTGCTGATTAATGCAAAAAAAAAAACAGGGTGTGAGAGTAAACAGTGGTCATGTGATTGGCTGTGGTTATCACTGGCATCATAGTGTGATTTGTAATATAGTTTAGACAACAGTAATTGTTTTGGTTTAATTTTTGACCACCTGTGACTAAATGAAATTTGTGAGAATACCATTTGGCTGACAACCCAGCCACAAATGGGTCACAATTCAGAGTACTTTTAGTGCTGGTCCCAAGCCCGGATAAATAGGGAGTGTTGTGGCAGGAAGGGCATCTTCCGTAAACCTGGGAAAAAATAATATGCAGAACACAAAACTGATTTGCAAACTGGATCAGTCGGGGACCGAGCTAACAACGACCGTCACTGGTAATGTAAACCAATAGGGTCCCGGCAGAAACTATGCAACTGTTAGTCGAAAAAAAGCAGGTACAGGATATTTATATGAGCAGCAAGTGATGGGCAGCGTTGATGCATCATAGGAGATGTGTGCAGTAGGACTGACTGATAGGATCATCGTGGAGGTAGGACTCCAAGGAAAGGCTCTGACCCCCCCCTCGGGTTTGCGATGGTGATGAACAGGCTGACAGATGAAGTCAGGCAGGAGTCTAATGGACTATGATGTTGGCGGAATACTTTGTGATCTGTAGTGAGAGCAAATATAGATGGAAGAAAACCTTGAGAATTGGAGGTATGCGCCTGAGAGAAGACCAATGAAGGTCAGTCCTACAAGACCGAGTACATATCTGTGAATGAAAGGGAGGCAGGATCAACGGTGAGGATGCAAGGAATAGAGGTGAAGATATTGCAGGAGTTGAAATACTTTGGCTCAACTGTTCAGAGTAATGGGGAGCGTGGAAAAGAGGTGAAGAATCGTGTCAGTAGTTGGACGATGCAGAGAACAGGGTTAGATGGAAACATAGGATCCCCTACAACAGCTGAAACAAGAAGGGGAACTGCTGACATCTCAGAAAATAAACTTAGGTAATAATAACACATGAAAATAATCACAATAAAGCTGACCAATCAGATGACGAATCATTAGTTGGAGTGAGTTTGAACATTGCAATGTTGGAAGTATAGATCTTCATATCTTCTCCTCTTACTCGGTCAATTCGAGATGATAAAAAATGTATTCTTTATCTCCTCTTCATTCCTAAAATAACTTGTCTTTCTCTTGTTTCTCATTGGTCTTCAGGTGCAGGAGCCCCGCCCATGACTCCTCCCTCCTCCAATCCCCAGGCTCCACCACCAAATAGTATAAACCCACCCCCTAAATACTCAGGTGACTAGAAAAAAGGATGCAGAATCAAACCTCCATTGTGTGTCCAATCGGGTTCTTTCATACTTAACCATGGCATGGTAGGATATAGTCTACCCTACGGGTTGGTATTCTGAGTATGGTCCAAAAGTTGATAGTGGAATGCTGGACACTTTTCACCCTCAATGGTAGTCATTTTGGCTGCAAAACGAACTGGGAGGGGCATTCAAGACCGTTTTAAATTGTGAATATAAAGCCAATATTGCGTTTGGTCTGGCAGAGAAAAATAATTTTAGGTTCTATGTTGTTTCCTATTGGAGATGTTTGTCTTTGAATGATAGAATGCTGCATATTAAGTTAATTTCCAATTTGCTTGAAAAGTGGAGCACATTTAGGCTTCCATTTTATTAATTTTTTATTAATTATTAAGTCACCTGACTTTTGGGGTCAAAGTTTGCCCCATTTCCATTAATTTAACTGAGGTGGGAACTTCACGGAAATGGTGCAAACGCTGACTAAATTCACATGCTACCTAAGTATGTAGTAGTATACAACATAGCACTGTACATAGTTGCATATAACATTATTGTAGTAATCTTCAATGTGGGATATATAGTTATATACTACACTGTTGTCTGTAAAGTAGTGTACTACATGTAGCGGAAGTACTATATTTGAGACATAGCTCTCATCTTAAATTGAAACGTCATCCTTGCAGCTCATCCTCCTCCTTCCTACGTGGCCACGCCCCCTCCGCTGGGACCAATGAGAAGTCAGAGAGTGGCCGACAGCTGTCAGTCAGAAAGTGAGCCTGATGTGGAACTTGCGGTGCTTGTGTTGAACCGAGCACTTGCTGCCTGCAAAGAGGCTATTCAAGTGAGTTGGAACCCCTCACACAGACCACCACAGCAGCAGGGGGCCCCACATTGATATCTATTAGGGAGAGATTTTTTTTTTAAATAAACAGTTTTTTTGTTTTTTTTTTACATCACTTCCTAACCGTAGGTCTTATTTAATTCAGATTTTCCTAAATGAAGTCCAACCTGTATTTATGTTATTGCCATGTAATAGTACATATTTTACTCAAAAGAAGGGTTTCAGTGGAAATCACTGATTCTCCTCCTTAACTTTCCAACCACAAGTCCAATTGCATCTAAATTTAGATCATATTAATTGATTCAAGGAAATCTGACTTTTTTGTTACTGAGCTCAGGTGAACTGAATTTATCTTCACGAAGACGGAATACTCCAAAAATACGATAACAACCAGGATACTGTTGTGCATGTAGACACAGTCACTGTAGTGTTAAGGGAGTCCACTAGGAGAACAGCTGACACTCTGTACCATCTGACTTACTTCTTACTGACTGTCTGACCCCTGATCTGTACGCAGGATCAGGTCTGTAAAGATGTAGCAAAGAGACTCCACCTCTTGGAGGACAGTTGGCGGTCAGGCAGACTGAGCCTACCTGTCAGGAGACGCATGTACACCCTATGCCTAGGTAAACAGCCTCACTACATACCTATTCCTCTATCTACTTGCCCTGTCCGTCTATTACATTACTCACCTGTTCTTCTGTCGCTCAGAGTTACAGTCGGGACGCTGGGACTCGGCTGATGAGATACATCGCGCTCTGATGGTCGATCATGTGACAGAAGTCAGCCAATGGATGGTTGGTGTCAAACGACTCATTGCTGAAACCAGGAAATTGAGTCCAGAACTTTTAGAACCACTTAGGAAGCTTGCGGAACCAGTCCAAGACAAACCGGCCCAGGTATCCGCAGAACCAGTCCACATTTCTGCAAAACCTGTTGATAACTCAGCAGAACCCGTTGATAACTCAGCAGGACCAGTCCATGAGTCTGCAGAACCAGTTCAGAAGTCTGCAGAACCTGTTGACAACTCTGCAGATCTGGTCCAGGACCCAGTTTCCCAGTCCTGACCCTTTTCACCCTGCAGGAATCGTCAGGTTTCTCAGCAAAACCTGAACTTTGACCAAAACCAGGCTCTGTTGCTGATCCTCCTCAGTTATATTCTCTCCACGGGGGTCAAAGGTCGGGGCTTCAGGAGGTGATAGAAGGTTAATTTAGAGGTAGACACAGACATCCACACTGTAGATTAGGGGAAGTACGGCAACTTGCTGGTGGACTCAACCTTTCATAGTATGAGGTCATGTGACATTTGCACCAATCACAGCGGAGTTCTATGCATCAACAGTTAACCTCAGTTTAAGAGACAGTGATGAAACAGTGTGAAGTGTAAAATATAAACTAAGAATCTGATGTGGCAATAAATCTCTTCTTTTTACTCTGGAACAAGTTCTTATTTCCATTAAAAAGTTTGAAGAAACTACGTACATTTGCTAAAAATACTGTACTGAAAAATAAAGGGGGATGTAAGAATTTCCGTTTCAGGCCTCTTACTACTTTTAATTCTCTGTCTCAGAAGCGTTGTTTTTTTCTCATTTTCAGTGGGTTGTTTTTTGTTGTCAATTAAGACAATTCTGATGGGCTCCCAATACCAAAATCTTCTGTTTTGCTTTCATTGAGGAACTCCTAGCAGCAGAAGCTACATGCTGTACTTCGATCAGCCATGAGAAGGTCATCACTTAATATAGCAAAACAGACTGAATATTTATTTGCAATGCATCTCAAACGCTTTTACTGAAGTAAGGGTTTCAATGAAAGGAATAAGAGTATTAAAATTAAATATTTATTGAAGCATGTTTTGCAATCATAAAAAATCAGACTTGTGAAATTTTCTGTCATTTTATCAGATAAGCTGTCCATTACTACATTTATAAATTTGAAATATATTCAGTCTTTTAGTAAAGCATGTTTTTAGAAAGCTATTTAACCCTTATTAGACTTTTTGGTTATATCAAGTTATAAAATATTGTTTAATAAGTCCTCATACACAAATATTCCTAATTTTCGAATAGATCTTTTAAACAGCCATGGCTAATGCCCCTTCGACATGTGGTCTCCCCCAGGGCTCCATCCTGGCCCCTTTCTGGCTAGCTTATACATACTACCATTAGGTCATATTATTTACCGGTTCAGTCACATCTTTCAATACCAAATAGTGACTCAAAATGTGCTTGACAAAACAGTTGAGCAGGGCATCACGTGTTTAATTGTCATATCTGGCTAACTGAAATGAAGAAAGCCAACAAATTATTTCTATGACATCAATTTCTATTTGTTTATATTCATTCATTATACGTAACCGCTTATCCTGTTCAGGGTCGAAGGGCTGGAGCCTATCCCAGTTTTAAAGTTGTTAAATGTTATGTGTCTGAGGGAGCACCACTCCTGTTGGCCTCACCTACAGCCGCCACTGCAATAGTCAAATGTGACAATGAAGAATAAATAGAGGAAGATCCTGAGACGGTAAATGTTTTCAACCATGAATGATTCCATTCTGAGGGTGGCCAGTGGGTCGACCAGTGCGCCAAGCGCTGTCATTTATTCCCTGACTACATCTAATGGATAGTGGAATGGCGAGCATTTTCCACTCTGGCGAACTTTCAAGTCAAGTTAGTTTAATTTTATAGCACATTTAGAATACAACATTAACTTGACTGAATTAATTCACAGCATAGAACAAATAAAACAAATATTAAGTAATTAATAAATATATCATTAACCACAAATTAAAATACCCCACAAAGTTGATTGAGATTCTGCACATCATACAAAACCATTCATGAGTTATCTGATGCATCCGCCCATCTCTGCTCCAAACATTCTTATGGTTGTCATTTTCTCCCCAATCTGTGTACTTGTTATAGAGATAGGTTTGTTAAGCAATGGTGTGGTCATTTGGGACTGGTGGTATAAGGGATCTATGGCTATTTCTTTAATAACATAGTTTTCAGACTAAACATGACTCCTAAAAATCAGACTAGTGTGACCAAACCGGGTACCCAGCCCTCAGGGAGTGTTTCAACCTCTATAAGAACACTTTCCAGTCGAACGGTTGGCAGTGGTTGGCAAATAACTGCCACTTTCCTCTAAACTTCCAGCTGGTGTCCTGTTTGTTTGTTCATGTTGTTTTTCTCTTTTCCATCATTTTCTTGGTGTCCTATTTTTGCCGATTAATATAGAACCGGGTTCAACATGAAAATAAGACACTACACCCTGTTACGCTTCACTCTGCCACTTATAAAATAAATTCCTGGCTTAGATCCAGTTGATCTCCTTTCGTCTCTTGATCTTACTGCTGGCTGCATATACTGCTACCAGAGACTTTGATCTCCTCCCATCGCTGGTTCCCTGGAGAGCCTGTAACACAGCTGCTATAGGGAGTAGCAGGCACTGAGGGATCTCTGGTACGCTTCTTGCATTTCACCAGACTACATCACTGTGCATAAAACATGGATTGCTCACCACCCACACTTGAAACCACTCCAAAATCTCTCCAGCCCTCCTGTGCTCTAAGGACATTTTACACAATGGTTCTGATTCTCACTTGCCTTTCCTTTCCAGGTTGTTTTTCTGTCCTACTCTGTGTCCATCTCATGACCGTTGCCATGGTTTCCATCCTGGTGAATCCCTCAGATCTCCATTCTTCCTCCTCAAGAGACTCCTATTTTAGTCATTCACATCAACTCTTAATAATGGGTCATGTGATCTTAGTGAAGCAGATGCAGGTTTCTGTAGTTCTTACATGTGGCCAACAGAGGGCAGCAGTCACAGATATATGACATACAGTATAATGAGGCACTTTTTGCCAAATGACTGGAAAATACCATAAAATATGCTTTGCATGATCATCTATAAACGTTCATAAATTCCTTTCACAAATATATATATATATATATATATATATATATATATAGTATATATAAATAGTATAACTTTGAAATTATGAGCATTACAGTATCAGCCTGTGACCCTTTCAACAGTGACACACTGTTCTGTAAAATTGGTCAAATAAATTGAAGGTTGTTTTTCTTTCATTTAGGCTCCAGAATAAGGACAAGTGTATCTTTATTAAAGATGAATAAAGATATCCTGATGAAAGACAGGGCAGCGCGGTTGCCTGATAGCAAGTAGGTTTGTGTGGGTTCCCTTTAGTCACTCCAGCTTCGTCTCACTGTCCAAAAACATTCAATGTAGGAGAACTGGAACTCTAAACGGCCTGTAGGTGTGAGTATGAGTGGATATTTGTCTCTATGTGTCGACCCTGTTACGAAGGGTGTATCCTGCCTCCTGCCCAAAGTCATCTGGGAAAGGCTCCATCCCCCTCCACATCTTTGAAGAACAGCTTCTCTCGTCCAAAGTGAACTTACTGTTTGAAACAACAGGAGACTTCAATTAATTACATTTATAAAAAATACCTGTTAATTTTATGCTGCGGTTGCAACTACTACTCAAGCATACATTTTTGGATTAATCCCCAAATCTGTTGCATTTGATTGTGATAAAAGATTCATACGATGCAAATGAGTCTCTGAGCATGGCACAAGATGCACATAAGCATTTAAAACACTGATTTGGGAAAACTGACCAGACATAACACAGAATGAATAAAGTAACAGTATTTATCAGAGGATAAAATCCAAGCTGCAGTTTTTATGCTCCATACCCATTATTAACCCATGCATCCATGAGGTTTAAATGTTTTCACAGGCCCATTATCTTTGTTATCGGTCGATATCTCACATCTTTTGAGTTTAGCGCTTCCATCTCTTTGGGCTCATTTTGTACCTCATTATGTGTATTTGTGGTTGTTTAAATAGTCTTGTTCTTGACAATCATTTTGTTCATTCTCGTAGTCGTTTTTCTTTCCTATTAGACAAACAAGGTGCTCATTGGCTTCAGAGTCACATCTGTGTGTGAGTTTGCTGCTGTCGGCATGTGTTGACGGTTCAATTCATAACATATGTTTACTGAACAGTCCAATGGTTCCCATTGCTCCCACTGGTTGCAGTTATACACTGTGAAACTTTGATTTATGGTACAATTACAGAGAAGCCTGAACAATAACCTGCTTTTTTCAACCAGCACATGTAGTAAAGGCCCTTTTTTCAGGAATGTACTATTACCTTAGATGTGACCAAAGGGAGTTTAATGGAAAGTTCAAGGAGAAGCAGGAGAATTATAATTCTAAATTTAACTGACACACTTCAACATGCTCAGCCTTTTCCCTGAGATTAATAGATCTTCATTGTTAAGGCAATCGTGACGAACATGAGTCGCCTTTTCTCCCTCAAAGTGACAAATTATTAGGTAATGTCTTAAAATGGTCCCAGTCAAACCTGCTAGTAATTATCACATCCTCCATATACCTGTTAATTTTGTCAGTATATCATTTTAAATGATTGATATTAGTTTTGTAAGGGTGCTGGTGGCTCAGGAGGTAGAGCTGTAATATGCTTATTGGAAGGCTGGTGGTCTGACCCCTGACCCCTGCATGCAGTATACATGTTTCCCATTAGTGTGAGTGATAATATGAGGTTCTGTTCCAGTGGGTGAATGTGGGCTTGAGATGTGAAGTGCTTTGAATGGTCAGAATAGAAGGCAACTATACACTGATCTGCGATAATATTAAAACCACATCATTTACACTGTGTATGTCCCACTTTTTGCAGCTATATGATGGCACTGTGTGTTGTGACATCTTTCTATCAGAATCAGCACTTACCTTTCAGCAATGTGTGTTACTGTAGATCTTCTTTTTGATCAGACAACTTGTGACAAAGTGGTGTGTTTGGGCAAACTGTAGCTGCTTTACTTTGTAAGTGGATGACAGAGGAGGCCTTTTTCTTCTTAACTTCCCAAACAGCTTGTGTTGGTGTAGGTGCCATCTGATGGTGGCTAGGGAGACTTTCTGACCCCATGATTTAACACTCCTCTGTAATTCTCTAGCTGTAATCCTTGGAGAGTCTTTTGCCAGTCCAAACATCCTCCTCACAATGTGTGGGGTCTGTTTGTGGACTGTTGGTGTTTGTTCACTCTTCCAGGCTAATGTTAAACATCTCCTGTCTCTTTAAACTTCTTATTCATTGATCTAACTTTTGAAAGTGACATTTTAAACTGTTGAGAGATTTTCGTGCATACATTGCCAGATTTGTGCAGCTCTACAACTTTTCTTTGACCATCATTGTTATGTTCTCTGATCTTTTCCCATTGCGAAAAATGTCAAAAAGAAGAAGGCATGTGTCACCTCATATTTATAATAAATAAATAAAACAGGAAGTCATTGTTCCTACTCAAACAGGGGTACCTAAAAGTATAAAATAGGACTGGAAATATAGTTCCACTACGTTTAATCACAAGATTTCCTACAGTTGCAACCATTTTTTTTTAATGTTTAAAATGAAATGGGTATAGACAATAAAGACATTTTTTACCGTTTATTTCTCCAAAAGAGTGGCAATAATTCTGGTGGGTATTATATGAATATGATGTGCCTACAAACCCATGAACTGTGAAATGAAGAAACATAGAGAGTTTTTGTAAGCATGAGAAACCGTGCCATTCACAACGTCATGCAGATTTTATACACTCTCTTACATAAAATTCAGGCATTCTTATTTGCATAATCTCATTCTCCACCTGAGTATCTCTGCACACAGCATGAAAAAAACCTTTACAAACTCCTGCCATATTTTTCTCATTAGAGCCGCAACTGCAAGCTTATGCGAAATGCCTCGAACTACAACAACTTCTCTGCTGATATACCTGCGAAGACCAGCTTTATTGCCCCAACCAGCCTCAGACAACTGAGGAACGGAATAAAGGAGCGGATTTATTTTATTTTTTGAAAGAAAAGTCTCAGCCAGTCTCATAAACCTAGGTTGGGTTTATGAGACTAACCTAATCCTATTCAGGGATACAATAAAAGTATGTTACTTAGAACTCAACTATGAGCCACTGAGGAAGAACCCACACAGGTAGCATAATCCAATGCTTTGAAAATGTACTTATCTTTTAGATATAAGTGTAAATATTGAAAAAGATTCACTTATTTGCGTTGTTAAACAATCTTGGATCCACATCAATATCGGAAGATTTGTGGGCTTCGTTGGAACCCTCCAGAAAAAGTCATTAAAATCCTTATTTTTAGATATCATGTAAACAAGCAGACAAATTAAAAAAAAACACAATAAATATAAATAAATCAGCCGAAGTTAATAGGTTAATACACTGTAAGAACATGTTGTTTGTCTGACTAACTCAGAATTTTTTGTGGGAGCTTTGTTTTTCATGTTAGGGTTGAAGATTATGATCAGAAGTTTGATTCCAGCGTCAGAGATTTGAGGATTTCTAGACATTTGCAGCTTCAAGCAGAGCTTAGTCTGACCTATGCTGACCAATCATGTCTTCCCTGTTCCTCCTCCTCCTCCTCCTCCCAGCCATCCCTCGAGAGAAAAGGAGGAGGAGGAGGAGGTGGAGGAGAGAAGTCTTGAAAAGAGGAAACCAAGCAGAAAAGATGAGTGACAGAAATACAGAGAAACTAACAGAAGGAATGAGGCTCTTCCCAGAGGAGACAAGCGGAGCTAAAAATAGACAGAAGGAAAGAAAAAGAGGAGAGAGTCCATCCCTCAGGCCACTGCCAGAACGCGTGAAACTTTTCTTAAAATCCCCCATAATTATTTACTATTTCTCAGATATAGTCAAGTTTATTTTTTTTGATAATTGACTAATCAATTCAAACAATTAATCAAATTAAAAGGCACATTTCTGTGAGGTTTGTTGGAAATATCAGTGCCAAGTCATAAAAGAAACAAATGACTACACAATTTAATATTTAGGAAATCACACAACAAATACATAATCCATTACGATCTACCTTGACCCAGATCTGATCTTAAGGACAAATTCTCACTTCAACCGTAGGACAGGTATAGATTCTGATCTTCGACTACATGAACTGCTGATTCAGAGGTGGAACAATGAGGAGCAACATTGCATCTTTTTTATTTTCACACAAAATGCTGAGGCTCAACAGAAGGAGCAACGGTCCTGGAGCAGGCTGAGTTAATGGGGCCGGAATAAAAGCATCATTGAAGCAGACTAAGACTGGGATCGTTGGAATGAATTCATTTCAAAATAATTACTTTACAATAGATCACATTGTATTAATCAAATAGGTGTTCCTCTATGGCCATGCGTTATTCCTCCTCCCCCTAGGTGGCCCCCTTTGACCTGCAGTGTACCCCAATGACTCTTTCCTTGCTCCCTCACTATTTAGCATCTACATGCTGCCACTGATTCATATTCTCAGCAAACAAAATTTACATTATCGTGGTTAAACCAATGATACACAGATCTATGTCCCTTTAAAACCCAGTGACCAGGGCAATTCCAGTTTTCTTCAAGTCTTTCTGAAATAATGTGCAGGATGTCAAACTGAATGAAAATAAGTCCGAAATAATTATTTTCAATCCCACAAAGTGCTTCTCCTTTTTAAAGAAACGTCTTGGATCCCTGTCCTCTGATATCAAACCTGCAGTCAGAAACCTGGGTGACCTTTGTTTGAAACGCAGATGAGTAACGTCATTACATCGTGCTTTTATCAATTCAAGGACCATTTCCAAGATAAAGTCCTTCCTCTCCAGCTCGGATCTGGAGAAAGTCATCCTTGCCTTCATTTTACCTCGCCTGTACTAGAGTAATTCATGTGTTCAGGTTGAAGCCAAAGAGCACTTTCATGTCTCCAGTTTGGTCCGGATTCAGCAGCTCAGGTTTTAACACACACAAAAAGACTAAACCACATCAGTTGGTTGGATTCATTGATTTTAAGATCTTACTGGTTACTTTTAAAGCCCTTCACTGCACAGCTACCAGCTACATCACTGAGTTGATCCGCTCCTATGAGCCTGGTTGCAGTCTCAGATCTTCTGACAGAGCTCCGCTGGCTGTTCACGCCTCAGGACCATGATGACCGGTCTCTTTCAGTCAGGGCCCCTCACCTCTGTTATACCCTGCCTGAGGAGGTGCGGGTTGCAGAAAAGTGATTGTTGGTGTCTTTTAATTGCTTGTTTTTATCTTGTCAAGCACTTTGCAACTTTGTTTTGAAAAGTTCTTCAGAATAAAGTGCTTTACAAATAATGTTTATTATTATGAATATAAAAATACCGAGTTTATTAAACCCTGATTTCAAACATATTTGATAAATAGGAAGATAATTTCATTACTTCCTTCATCAGGACCAATGATAGAGACATTCCAAAGCAGCTGATGGTGTTACCAAGTAACTGTTACTGTCGACTGTGTCTCCTCCACTATGTCCTTATCCAGGCTTAAACCAAATGTCTTTACCTTGTATCTCCGCAGAACGTTACTAATGAGAGTCATTGCACCTTCCGCCATCTGCTAGTGTTTGACGTATCTATATTTTTAAATGTTTGTATGTTTGAGATGAAAGTGAACAACATCTTTGAAGATTTTCTACAACTGCTACAGCAAGCAGCAGCAGTAATAACAGAGTAATAAAAGTTTATCTCTAATGGCACCACTGCTAGTATAGTAATTGTTTGTAATGTAGTAGGAACGGTAGCCCTAGTGGAAGTAGTAGTATCAGTAGTAGTATTAGCAGTAATATTAGGTATTAGAAGAAATAGTTTAGGTGTTAATTTTTGTAAGCTATTTGTTGTAGCATTAATTGCAGTAATATTAACTGTATTTAAGTTTCAGTTCCTGAATCTTTTGGTGATGTTTGCAGTCCTACTTTCCAGTACTGACAAAGAGGATGCAGTTACCATGGTGATCCTATGTGTGTGTGTGTGTGTGTGTATGTGCGTGCGTGCGTGTGCGTGCGTGTGTGTCGTGGACTATGATTGGCTGAGGGGGAAGAGTGGGCGGGCAGGTTTAGTATCTAAAACCGTCTCTCTGTCTCTCCCACAGATCAGGACAGAGAAGTGCAGCTCTACTCACTGCTCTCTCCATCTTCCCTCCATCTTCTTCTACCTCCTCTTCCTTTTCCTCCTCCTCTTCCTCCGCATCCTGATCCTCTCCTCCTTTCAGGACCAGGACTCTCTCGTGTTCTTTCAGTCTCTCTGCTTTTTCTCCTCTTTTTGTGTTCTCTGCTCCATCCCCCAGACAGGTCTAACTCTTGTCCTTCATCACCATCATCATCATCTTCCAAGGAAGACGGACAGGGTACCCCCAGACCCTCACCGTGCCGGGTCACCATGGCAACGGTCATCTGCACTCGTTTCACTGAAGAGTATCAGCTGTATGAAGAGCTGGGAAAGTAAGTATCATCATCACCACCACCATCATCATCATCATTATAACTACTGTAGTACATTTCATAAAAAAGTACTTGGCATCAAAATTGATGCCAACTACTTTTGCCTCAATATGGTGTATTTTCTACTTCTTGTGTTACGAATACCATATCTCAAGTTTGTTTAACTTAATCCAAATCTTTATTAATTGATTTATTTTAATTTCCCCCCGATATATTCTGGTCCAAACATCTGGTCCTTTCATTAATCATTTTAGAAAAATACATTTTTTAAATATTTTTTATCTTATCGAAATGATGTGTACTGATAAAAATGTCTATCGATATAATTTTCGCTATACTGTAAATATCTTTATGTATCTGAATTATTATGGTTTATAGTAATGTATATTTAATCAATTATTTATAGTTTCAATTCATTATAAGTTTTTACTCTTAATGATTGCTGCGAAAATCTAGATAGATAGATAGATAGATAGATAGATAGATAGATAGATAGATAGATAGATAGATAGATAGATAGATAGATAGAGGAGCGTATCACCTTTCTGACCCTATCCCACTCACAGCCCACACTCGCTCATAGTGCCAGGTCTCTTACATAATGTAATGGTGGGTGGCAGAATACAGCTTTCATGAGAAACAGACACATTCAGCTTTCTCCTCAGTTCCAAGGACAAAATCTCCTCAGGAGGAAATCATCACTTATACTTTATTGCCAAGATTCAAAGAGGTTTATTTGCCATCTGTACTGGCAGTACAGTGCATTGGAATGCTGATGCACACAAACATACAGCAAAATTACTGTTAAAGGAAGTTAACAAGGAAACACATTAACACTATCTAGTGCAAAGAATTAAACAGAAGTTAAAAAGTTAAAACATTGCACACAGTTCTATCAGGTGTGATAACTTGAAGAGGAGAGAGTATAATAGAATAAGATTCATATATATGTATTTATTAACTCATGTTTTTTATAAACTCATGTTTTTGGACTGTGGGAGGAGATCAGAGTACCCTGAGGGAATCCACGCAAACACGGGGACAACATGCAAACTCTCCGATGTCCCCAGGCGGATTCGAGAACCTTCTTGCCTTTGTCCCGACACTGTTGCCGTGATTGTCAACAATCATCAAGATAATTCAACATTCCACTCACTAATTCCTTTTTTAAGCAAGAAATCAAATATGTCGTTTTCAATTACTGGTAATTTTATGAAAATGAATGCCAAATTGAAAATTATGTTTAATGTTTTAAGTGAGGTAAACAGCTAGAGAGGTATGGAGCTGATGAACCACACGATGAAGACGTGGGAAAAAGTAGTGGAAGCTAGAATAAGAAAGAGAAGTGACAATCTGTTAGCAACAGTATGGTTTGATGCCAAGAGGAGCACTGAACATGAAGAGTGAACATGAGATGTTTGCTTTGAGAGTGCCGATGGAGAGGTATAGAAAAGTTCAGAAGGAGTTGCACTGTGTCTTTGTGGATTTAGAGAAAACGTAAGACAGAGTGGCGGGGGAGGAATTGTGGGATTTCCTGTTGAAGCCTGGACTGAAAGGGAGGTATGTTAATGCGGCACAGGATATGTATGAGAACAATAACACAGCAGGGAGTTGTACAATAGGAGTCATGGACAGGTTCAAGGTGACGGTGGGACTGCACCAAGGACTGGCTCTGAGACCCTTTCTTATTTGCTATGGTGATGGAAAGGCTGACAGATGAGGTCAGGCAGGAGTTTCTGTGGACTATGATGTTGGCGGATGACATTGTGATCTGTAGTGAGAGTAGGGAGCAGGTGGAGGAAAACCTGGAGAGGTGGAGGTATCCGCTGGAGATCAGTCAAAGCAAAAAAGAACACATTAGTGTGTATGAAAGGTTGGAACAGTGAGGATGCAAGGAGTAGAGGTGAAGAAGATGCAGTTTAAGTACTTGGGGTAGAACGTTCAAAGCAACGGGCAGAGTGGAAAGGAGATGAAAAATCGAGTGCTGGCAGGGTGGAGTGGGTGGAGAAGAGTGTCAGGAGTTATCTGTGACAGATAAGCAGGAGAAAAAGGGGAAGAGCAAAGAGGATGAGTCTGGATGGGGTGAGAGAGGACATGCAGTTTGTTAGTGTGACAGAGGACAATGCAGAGGACAGGGCAAGATGGAAACAGAAGAAGAAGAAGAAGTGTGTGTAGCTCCAGACAGTAACAGCACTTAGGGAGTGACATCAGAGCTCTAAAAGCACAGGGACCAAGTCTTGTGTTTTAAGCATCCAGTCCTTCTGGTTTTGTGAACCAGTGAGAAAAATCCAACTTAACCGTCTCTTCAATAATTAAGGGGAAAAATATAACATAACTTTTATGTTGTGCAAAATAAATAAGCATGTCAAGACAGGACTATTTATCAGATTATGTTTAAAAAAGTAAATAAATAAATAAAAAAGAAAAGCTGATTGTTTTCTCCTGTTGTGTTTCAAGGGGAGCGTTTTCAGTGGTCCGACGCTGTGTCAAAGTGCTGTCAGGCCAGGAGTATGCCGCCAAGATCATCAACACCAAAAAACTATCTGCCAGAGGTGAGGACTTGACGGCGGACACCATTGCTGAACGATATATGATTAGTATTTATACAAACTATCAGAGGTGACATCAGTTTTCTCGTTAGTTAGAGTGAGCTTAACTATCTAATGGTGGGGCATATATGAGGCCCAAGCATCCATCACAAGCAAACATGTGTATCAATCATGAAAACTTTGGTTCTCAGATGATTAACACGGCAGGAAAGAAGGACTAAAAATATATATTGGTTGCAATGATTTATTCAATTCTCAAAAACATATTTAAGCACCGGTGGCTGGTTGTAAAATCTACATAAAAGGCAATTTTTACAAAAAAATCCCCCTTGACAAAAATTTAGCCATAATTATCTTTTCTTTTCCCCTCTTTGAAGTTGTATTGATGTGATTATAAACGTAGTTGTCATCTATTCGCAACTCTGTGATCGTGTCAATAGATATCCAGAAGTTGACAAATGTCTTACTCGACGTAACTTATCAAATAATTCCGGTGGCTGGTCATCAATGGATGTCCAGATTGTGGCTTTGCCCAACATATTGCTTAGTCACTGTATGATATCAGCCAGAAATGTTCAATCAGAGAAACAAGACTTATTATTCCCCCAAAACTCTGGGATATTATTGAACATTTTTAGCTCGATAACTCAAAAACTATTTCATGGATCATTTTCAAATGTGATCCCCCAGTAGACCTTAGTGCGAGGAAGAACTGGATTGATTATGGAAATTTCATTTTCAGTTGCATATTTCTGCCACTAAGGGGGCGCTGTATCTCCCAAATCACAGTTTTGGGCCACACTTTCTCTACTGCTGCTCCGATTTTTCCCGAGGTTGGTATGTAAATAAACTCGAGGGGATCTATCTATTATTTGTCATATTTTTCTCCAATTGTTCATAAACCTACAGTGTTTTCAGTGTTACATTCCAACAATATCTCTGATTATGTCCATATTGGCTCATATGAATATACACAAGGAGATCTATCTTGTATATATATATTATTTCACCACATTAGTTCATATTTTACACACTGGATGGAGTTTTACGTTCCCAACCCGAAGTCCAGTTGTATCAAAATTGAGCTCATATGAATTTATACAAGGAACTATAGTTTTAGTATTGAGGTCAGGAAAAACATAGTAAACTGTATTTATCTTCATTATTGAGTCACTATGGGATCCAATATTCGAGCATATTGCTGATTTCATAGAAATAATTAGGGCTAAGACAATATGGACTGCTTTAGATTATTAATGAGTTACATTTAAGTCGAGGAGTTCAACCATGCCGTTCCTTTAAGCTGTGTAAAAACAGCTTCATGAAACAGAAACGTTGTGTTTCATGATGTTGGACTGCATCACTATTTCCTTATCTTTTTCCACTCTTAAATTTGATCGTGTGCTCGTGTTAATTACAACATCTGATGGTGCTTATTCTGCCGTGGTGGTGAATTAAATTACCCTTTAACCCTACGTACGTGTTTAATTTCTCGATGAAGAACTATTAAAAAAAACATTCCAGATCATTTAGTGGCAAAATTCAACATAACACCAACACACAACTGAGCACATTTTGATTTTAAGCCAAAAGAAAAAGACAAAAAAAAAGAAGAAAAGGGCGAATGTTGGAATTTGGGGGTGATCTTTTGGTTTTGTTTAGTTTTTTTTCTTAAGTAGCATTCAGACTCACATACTTTATACTACATAATACCATAAATAAAAAAAACAAACATTTAATGTCTGCACCGTATCCGATTAATTGAAATGGGACAGAAAACCTTGGACCCATCCATTCAAGCATTGACTTTCACTGAAACCTTCAGAGGAGAGTCTGAATATAAATGTGACAGTACCAATAAATGTCTCCTTCATAAGGTTCATACTTGTATTATTACACTGTTATTAGACAGATGCTATAATGGTTTCCTAAAATGAACCGAGGAAAACAATTAAATCAGGAACAAATGTGAGCTAGAATTTAACGATCTTGACAGCCCTTTAAGCACCGGGGAGCGTGGCACTAGAATTAAACTTCATTGTGATTATACTTGATAATTAAGGTGTTTAATGTGATAGTAACACAAAAGCTGGCTGACTGGTGTTAAGGAGGAAATACACATTAAATATTTTGCTTAGCTTGTAGACAACTTTTTGGTTCAGCTGGTCCTGACAGTGATGTAGTAGAAAGACTCTGAGGTCTATTGCATACAGACTTCCGAATGAATTTGCAGAACTCTCCATTTTGTGCCTCTGATACAAAGCTGCCGGAAGCATTTTGCCCGAAACACACTGCCTACTCTGCCTTATGCATGACTCCTACATCTCTGAAAAGCTGCTGCTGGTTTCCACACAGACAGAGAGCCTGCTGCCGTGCTCCGACTGCCAGACATTTCTTTCCACGTGGATTTTAGCTCTAAATATTTTACATAAATAAAGCCTTTATAACAAATGTAGGGATTCTTTCCACACAGAGCTAACGGGTATTTAATTCAATATGGTTGCAGGAAATGATGAGTCTAATCGAGGACTTGGAGCCGAAGGGCTTATACCAGGTTCGATTTGATCAAACTTTAATGAGCTTTTCTTGCCATATACTGATGACCATATTTTCTTTAACCAAATCAGCATAATCATTACAACAACATCACTTCAATTATGAGGTGAATATTACCAGTTGTAAAATATTCAAACCCTAACTAGAGTAAAAGCACTAATAACATGATGTGGAAATACACCACTACAAGTAAAAGCTCTGTATTTGAAGCCTTATTTAAGTAAAAGTATTTAAGTATCTGCAAAATGTACTTAAATTAACAAAGAAAAGTACTCATTTCATAGAACCTACCCTCTTAGCAATCTACAACTATGAATGGATTAATATCACTTAGTATATTCCTGAAAAGTTGGGAATATAAGGGAATCAACATCATCACCCTTCATTTTAACGTGAATAACACAAAAACTATGTCATGTATCATTTTCAAATTTTATTGCCCCACAGACTTTAGTTTGAAAAATTGTAATCTGAAAAGTAATTAGAAACTACAGCAGTTAATCAAATTAAGTGGAGATGTAGCATAGTAGAAGTGTGAAGTAGCATAAATTAAAAATACTCATGTAAATTACAAGTACCTCAAGCACAGTACTTGAGTCAAAAAACTTAGTTACTATCCATCACTGAAAAATACGAAAAATATTTGCTGCTACAAGCGTTTACCCATAGACTTATTGAATAATGAATATTAAGACAGTTGTTAGTCAACATATATAAACCGCATTCTTCAGGGAACGGTTCAAACCAACACGTTTTTTCAGCTATAAATGTTGTATGCGAAGTTCACCTTAAAAATCTTTGTGTTTTAATGCCTTAATATGATTCAAATTAGATTTTTCATAAATTTGATGACGTCATTGATGACGTAGATGACAGAGCAGTAAGTTAGAACTGAACAGCAAGAATTCTAATGAGAACATAGTCTCTAATTTGAACAAAGTCTGTTCATTCCTCTCTAAATAGACCTTTCTCGTCTGATATTCTCATCTAACAGTTCGTATGGTGTTGCGGTTATTATGTCTGCTTTCCATGCCGAAGGTCCTGGGTTCAAGCCCCATTCGATCCAATAGAGCATCCACTTAGCAGGCCAGAGATAGGTTAGATCGAAATCCTGCAGAGATGAGGAAGGATGTGATTGAAATCCATTCAGTATGGGAAGGCTTCCAAAGCTGTTTCTAAGGTTCTGGGACTCCACAAATCCCCAGTGAGACACTTTATCTTTACATGCAGAAGACTTGGAGCAATAACCAGCCCCTTCCCAGTAGTGGACCACCTTCCGAAGTTGCTCCAAGAGTAAGGAGAGGGATCAATCAGGACGTCGCAGAGGATCCAAAGAAAATATCCCTTTCACACCTCAAAAAAGGTCAGAGGTCGTGGCTTTACTATTCCAAAGACACTGGGCTAAAGGACATGATGGACAAGTGGTGAGAGAATTCACTGCTGACTCTGGAGAACATTAAGGCTGATCTGAATCTTGTCCCAACACACCTTGACGAGCCTCGGAGCTTCTGTGAGATTCTTCCCCGCTCTGATGAAGTCAAAGTTAAACTGTTTGAAGCCAGGAGTCTCGTTCCATCTGGTGTAAACCAAACACAGAATTTCACTAGAAGAAAATTAGACCAACCGTCAAACCACGAGTTGGAAGTGGAATGTTGTGGAGATCAACCTCTGCTTCAGGACCAGGAGGACTTACCATAATCGATGGAAATGTGAATTCTGATCTCTCGCAGAAATTGTCGAAGGAGAATGTCAGGTCATCAGTCCGAGACAATGATCGTAAACAGTAGGTTAAGTCCAATGCTGAATGGATCAAAATGAATACAATTTAAATATTGGGGAGGCTTAGTCAAAGTCTGGACCTGAACCCCACTGAGATGCTGTGGTGCGACCTGAAAAGAGCAGTTCTTGTTCACAAACCCTAAAAGCTGTTCTGCAGAGAAGAGTGGTCCAATATTTCACCACAGTGATGTCAAAGACTGAGCTCCAGTTCTTAGGAATTTTTGGTTTCAGTTTTTGAACCTACAGCTGGAACAATTAGGCATTCCATTCAGAGTTACAAATACTACCTATGTAGTATACTACAAATACTATTCAGACTGGTGGTTTAGGCATGGGCTTAACATGACAAAATCTTTTTTTTTTATGCTAACTCCGGTTGCCTTTGTTTTATGTCACATTTAGTTTGAAGCTCCGACACAGGTTAGTCTGAGATGAACAGAAAAATCGAAACAATACAGAAGGCGTCAAATAGCTTTCCACGTAAATTGCTTCATCTGATTTATCTTTCATTGAACTAATTTAAGCCTCCTCCGCTGTGAAATATTAATGATAATGTCAGACCATGCTTTACTCTCAGCCATTTATAATCCTCTACTTCATGGACTTGCACAACCTCTCATGTCGTCATGTGGCCCACTCTTCAGTCAGAGCTGATTGTTTGTTGGAACCTGTTACTGAGTTGCGGCTGGCGGATGTGTCAGTTATTTTTTTGGGTTGATACACTTGGTCGACTTTGGCACAGATGGTCCGTCGTTCCCCATTTGGCTTCATAAAGCTTGCGTAGACATACAATTATGGAATGTAGAATAATTCACAAACCCAACCATTTTTCTACCAGGATTGCTCTACTTCCAGTATGCCAGTGGCAACATTAAGATAAATTTGTGCCATGCTTCAAATAAGTGAATTAGTTTAATAAGGGGGCGGTCATTTTGGATTGGTTGAATAAAGGTATAATGGCTAGAATTGTGTTTTCAGGTTTGATCCATGGGAGATCAACCCTTGAATGTTAAGAATTATCACAAAACTTGCCCTACATTTAAATGAACAACCAGTTTTAAAAGAGAAAAAAAGGCTTTCTCAAATGCGATAAAAGGAAATAAGTGTCGCATTTTTGAATGTCGTAAAAAGTGCCATATAACATATAAAAACTAGGTCTACGCTGTGTTCCTTAACAGCAAGGGTATATCCCCCAAAATTCCCCAATCTCGTGCTTTGCACAAGAAATTCCCTGATTGAACTCCGGATATTGAATGTGACTCATCAAAAATCCATATTGACTCAACCTTAATATTTCTAAGAAGTATACAATATGCTCTAAGATAGGATCCCATAGTGACTCAATAATGAAGATAAATAGGCCTACAGTTAACCTTTCTTTCTGAGCGCAGTTATAAAACAAGACAGATTTACTTGTGTGAATTCACATGAGCTAAAATTCGACACAATCAGACTCATCATGGTCGTGAAATTTTGGAAGGAAATCTTTGTTTTAGACGCAATCAATGATTCTATTGGCAGCTGTATCTCAGTGGGTGGAGTGGATGTCTCCTGATCGTAAGGTAGCTGGTTCAAACCCCAGCAGGTGTACGTGTCATAGGGTCCTTGAGCAAGACCCTGAACCCAATGTGCACCCCCGGCACTTCAAAGGGTTGCCCACTGCTCCCTCAGGGTTGGGTCAAACGCTGGAAAAGAATTTCCAGCATTTTGAAAAAAGTATCAATTAATATTATTATTATTATACACCAAATTTTGACTAAATTGGACAATTACTTGATAAATTATAGCCTGAAAACTGGGATTTTGGAGATAAAGCTTCCCTCAGTTGCAGATTATGCAAAAATTACCTTTCCCAAAATGTAAGGTCTTTTTGGCTGTAAAATTTTAAAATGATCCTTGACATAGTTTTTGAGTTATCTCAAACACAATTGCGGGGTTTCACGTTAATCGATAATGTCGCCAACATTCCGAGGCTATAAATAGGGAAAATGGCGACAACGGTTACAAATGCTCATGCGCTTAATTAGGAGATTAAATTACGCACATGCGCAACTCATGCAGGGAATGTGTTCCAGGCGGAACACAACTGTAAGAACGGTATGTGCTGTGAATTTGTAGTTAGAGGAGGTGTGTCCTCTGTTTGCCACCATAGTTCTGAAGTTCTTGGAATTGTATTTTATGATCCTTGATAGAAATAAAATGAAGTTGGTGGCTTGTTGATTGCACTTCATTTCCATATCCTGTTTATTCATTTCTGATTAAACCTCTACACCCAGGTCTGGCCAGGATGCTCAGTGATATTGTCATTAATGAGACGGTATCATTAAAATTACATTCACATAACCTAATAAAGTTTAACTTAATGTTAGATCCCGGTGTGTTTGGGTAGTTTGTTTCATCAGGTTCTCTTTTGGTTCCTTTGAACACTCAGTTGATCAAACATGAATGCAGTAGTTCATTAGTCATGAGGAAACATCAGAGGCACAACGTGACTGAATCACAAATTATTTGCATTCATTATTTCAAAGAGGATAGCATTATATAAAAAAAAATTCACAATCACCTCAGTTATTAACCTCTGCCTGTCTCTCTGTCTCCAATGTTCTATCTCTCTTTCTGTATCGCTTACCCTTCTTACACAAAGATTGCACAGCAGCACTGCAATGAAAACCCTTTTGAATTAGGCACAGGTTTTCTTTTGTACTGAATGTACCAGCAGATATGTAACACTGACTCAGAGTATGGACTCAAGCCCTGTTTACACAACAATATGCATTTAAAAAATGTTCAGCTTTCCTATGTCCACCTTGAGAAAAAGACCATCAGGCAGTAGCCATGACAGTGGTTGGCAGTGCAGCTTTCGAAATTCAACCCCACAGAATAAGAACACAATAAGATGTGTACCATCGGGATATTCCACCATTGCTCTCAATTCTGAGGACCGAGCGGTGACCGGGCTTTCTCGGTCCGGGCCCCTACTCTCTGGAACCATCGTCCTGAGGAGATTAGACTGGCAAGCTCCTTGTCCAATTTTAAATCTCTTTTTAAAAGCTACTTTTATGAATGCACTTTCACGGTCCTGGGAGGAATTGTATCAATTGCATAACTCTTAAGCCTTTTTCATGCATTCCGGGTTTTATTGGTGGTCTACTTCTTACATTTTTTATTGATTTATTATCTTATTACTTTGCCTTTACAGATGATATCACCGTTTGTCATTCATTTTATTCTGTCACCTAAAGCACATTATAACTTTGAAAAGTGTTATTCAAATAAAGTTCATTATTATTATTGTTCTTTCCTTTCATGGTTATGAGGCTGCATGAAAAGCTGCATGTGTAACAAAAAAGCCACGTGTAACAAAAAAGCCATGTGCAACATGGGGCTCTCATCACAGTTTTCACAAGTTGTGTTTTTCCAATTATCCATGAAATAGTTTTGAGTCAGCGTATCAACTTGAAGGATCTGCGGTGTATGCGGCGATGACGATGCCAAAATATACCCAGACTTATCGGGGATATACCGATGGTTAATCTCTTCCTTTGCTCGGAGTATAAGGGACTCCTGGACCTCGAGCTGTCTGCCAAATTTAAGACCTCCTCTTTATCTTGAGTTAGCTCCACATTAAATCTTCCAGCTGTGTGCCAACACATTGCTCCCTCAAAATTTAACACCTCCCGTTATATCTTTCGTCGTCACATTTATACAGAAACTTCCCTCCACTGCCGTATGATGCCAATATTACAGAATTGCGGGACGGAATAAAAGAGCAACAGCGCTGCTTTTAACAAGCTTTGTGGAAGAGGCTTCTGCTGTTTTCTCCCTACCTCTCTCTGTCTCCGTCTGTCTTATTGTCTGCCTGTCTCTCTATTTCTCTCATTGCTCTTGATCTCTCTCTGCTGCTCCAATGTGTTTACAATGGACAGACTGTCCTCTATCTGTATCTGTATGTGTCTTTTTTTCTTCTCTCAGTCTCTCTGCCTCTCTCCATATCCATACATTTTTTTGATATTTCCTGTGGTTGCTTAGCAACACCTTTTAAAGTTGACATTCTGTGTGTGTGTGTGTGTGTGTGCTTGTGTGTGCGTGTGTGCATGAGCATCTGTGCTTACAGTGGAGTCTTAGTTGTCTCTGCATTGCCTCACATTATCAGCACTTTATGATAATAAAAACTAGGCCTACGCTTTCGACCCCAATAATAAGCGTATATCCCCGAAAAGACCCCAACCCCCTGCCTTGTACAAGCAATATCCCTGATTTGAACTCTTGATTAAATGCAAAGTCATTTATTGTTAATTTTTAGGTATGAAATTCAAACGAAGCTTCACTTTAAATAACCCCAAGGCTTAACAGGCTAATATTGATAGCATCATAGACAGGAGAAAACAGAAATATTTTCTCTTCACCATCAGACACTGCAGCCGCTCACCTGCCAAATCACCTCCTCCACATCCTAAATATTACTTCCTGACCGCGACAGCCTGCAGCTCTGCTTATTTTTTTCTAGCTTTACAATGAATAATGTGAACCTCGCCAATACAACAATGTAAAAATACCACAAATAAAGTCCGGGTCCCAAAAATCCTCCGATCAGACAGGCTATCTGATGATTAATGGAGGTGGGACTAATAATAAGAAAATAATAGCTGAAACCAGAAAATGGCTTTCAAATCAACAGCGTGAGTGTGTGTGTGTGTGTGTGTGTGTTTGGGTATGAAGCCAGCGTGACATTTGTTTGCTGGAAGACAGAGGAGTTTCATTGAGAGCCAGCAGAATGCTGGCAGCAGCTCTCTGTTTCTTTCCCTTCTCTTTGATTTGAAGAATTCCTGCAGTTTAAACTTGTTGATATTTTGTTTTCTCCTTCGTTGCTGGACTCTCGTAACCTCAGAAGTGTCTTCTGTTGGTTGATTTGGGACCGAGGCATTGCTGGTCCATGATCAGTCCTTGCAACTCTGCTGGTACTGAATGAGGAATTGAACTAAGCTAAGAGGAAGGTTTTGGTTTTGATACTTTCATTGTTTGAGATGCCCTTATCAAATAAGGGCATCTAATTCCTATATACTGAAAATGTATTCTGTGGTAGGTACAGCTCTTTTCTTTCCTCTAAATGCATCCCCTTATCTACATAGTGGTTGCAGTGTCATGTATAAACCCCTGTTTTTTCCTGTACAGTGGCCCAATATATATTGGCCCCCACCAAATCTATTTCTATCAGGAGAGACAGAGAGAGGAAAAGATGAATATATATTACAACAGATGATATGTCATTATTAGTTCAGACTTCAGCTGTCAGATTCCTCAGGGAGATTCTGATTGGAAGGTATCTGCCTGAGCATCAGCAGGTATACTCCCCCTTGGTGTCTGGATAATGGTGGTGGTGGCTACTGACTGAGCTGAGACTGATCAGTGATGAAGTTGATGTAACTGCGAGGACGATGCGATGGGAAGGCCGAGAGTTTGAAGGAACAAGATGGATGGAGAGAACCATATTTAATAAGACAGCAGCAAGATGGTAAATTTATGAAAAAAGTGTGGCACCATGTTATTCAGTTGATCTGGCCGGCTGATGGGCAGAGATATTTAATAATGCCCCAGACCGTGAAGTGGGCAATTGAGCATGAACGTTCGTGGAAGATGTGAATGACTGAGTCTTATTAGAAAAGGCTGTGAGCCAAGTATGAAAGGGGATAGTCTTCCCGGCTGTACATTTGCTATTTGCTAGAGCGTCATACTTTAATGTCCAAGATCCAGATTATGATCAAGGTAGCACTAGCACTTTGAGATTTGATCCAAATGTAAAGTGCATTATAAATTAAATGTATTATTATTATTATTATTATTAATATTATTATTATTAAGGTCTGGATCCTATTGTGCCTAGTGGTGGACAATAATTCAATAACAATAATGAAAACTCATGAGTGAAAATAATTTTTTTTTTAATTGAGCATTCGCTCTTTTTTATATTAATTTGCCAATGATTCTTTTCAAGATTTAGGCAAAATGCTAAAAACAGCCCTCACAAAAGCCCTCGCATCTCACAACGCTGAAAGTGAAAATGTTTTCCAGAATCTTCATCTGTACTCAGATCTACATTATTTGGTGCAAGTTCCACCTCTACACAAAATGCAATCAAATTCCATTGAGATATCTTGTGGGTAACCTTACATTTGTGATCAGAATTCCTCCTCCAGCCCGAACTGGTGAATAAGCAGACTGCAGTGGGTTTTAAACTGTGTGGACATGAATGGTTTGAAAAGGTCAAGCATAAGCATTTTGTCAAAAGGTGAGAAAAAGTGTTACTGCGTGTAAAAGGATTTTCCTCTCGTTTAAGGCGTAAAATGTCGGCCTGTGGGTAAAAACAGACAGAGTGATTAAATGATGATGAATACCATAAACCCTGACTTAAATGTCACTTCCTGCAATGTAAAACATCACACTAGTGTTGAGTGATGAAATAGCCATCTTCATATTTAATGCATTGAACAGAAATGTTCCATCATTTGAATATTCACTGGGCCTCTTTTTAAATCATCTGGTTGTGTCCTCTCCTTCTGTAATGGTTAAGAGACACCAAGTGGAGCATAAACTCCACTTGGTGTCTCATGGTTACACAACAGAAGTGGAGGAATACATTTAAGTCATTTATTGAGATGATTATCAAGAAATGACGTCAAAGTTTGCTCTTCAAAAGTCTTGATCTTCTCACTGCTCCATAGAGGAGGAGCCATTTGGTGTTTTTTAGAAATCAGCATCTACATTAGACTTCCAGATTTATATTTATATTCCCGGAAATGGGGATATTGAGAAATTGTCATCGCTGGAGATCCTTTGTGTTAATGCAATAACTATTTCATCTTTTTCTGATGAAAATCAAATTCACATAAACCTAAATGTAAGGAAGAATTGGACAGAGCATGGGAAAGGTCGATAGCATATTTCCTTCAGTATTCCAAATTTGGTGCATTTCAATTGACTTGTGGATATCTATCTTGTATATTTCTTATTTTACTCACTAGGGGGAGCTTTTTATGAAAAAGGCCTTTTTTTTGGACATAACTACCTAAAGGAAGATCTGATTTAGTCCAAATTTGGTGCAAATGTATCAACTCAAGGATATCTAGCTTGTATATATAATATTTTATTAAAATAGTTCATATTTCACTCACTAGGAGGAGCTTTTTTTCAATGAAAAACACATTGGTGGTCTGATTAACGCCAGATTTATCTCGCCAAAAGGAGATTTAACTTGTATTGGTCATGTTTTACCATAAATGTTCATATTTCACTAACCGCACATTACTTTGACTGTTTATTTAAAATCATATGTAAATATATATTTGATTATACAAATATTATTATCATTGAGCTCCCAAAAAAATTGTTAACTGTATTTATCTGCATTATTGAGTAACTATGGAATCTTATCTTAGAGCATACTGCTGACCTCATACAAATTGTTAGGTTGAATAAATATGGACTTTTTGAGATTATCAATGAGTCTCATTTAATTTGAGGAGTTCATTCAATGGATTGCTTGTAAAACGCAGGGGATTGGGTGTTTTTCGGGGATATACTTTCGCTGCCATGGATGATAGCATAGGTTCTCCTTGTCTTAAAGTTGATGTGTTGGATATTGGAATCATGGGTCAATTTAAAGATTTCAATGGTGATGCCACAGAATATTTACTGTAGCACTGACAACGATAATGCTGGGTCTGACAGAAAGGTGTCACTGGTGAGTGAGGAGAGAGATCTTATAATCAATCCTGGTGGAGATGGGAAGCCAATGAAGGGAATGAAGAACGGGGGTGATGTGTTCGTGTTTACGACCTCTCATCAGGATCCTTGCAGCACTGTTTTGAACATATTGTAGTCTTTGAAGACTTTTATCAGGGATCCCAGTGAGAAGTGCGTTACAGTAATCCAGTCTGGAGGAGACGAACGCGTGGACCAGCTTTTCAACATCACTCAAGGTGAGTGAAGAACGGAGTTTGGAAATATTTCTGAGATGATGAAGGAGATCTGGCAGATGTGTTTGATGTGGGATTCAAAAGTGAGTTTAGGGTTGAATCTTACGCCGAGGTTGGTGACTGATGAAGAGAGGGGAATGTCGTGACCAGAGAAAGTAATACTGGTTATGGAGGAAGACTGGGTCTGATGTGGGGTGCCAATTAAAATTGCTTCGGTCTTCGAGCTGTTCAACTGGAGAAAGTTGTTTTTCATCCACACCTTTATCTCCTCCAGACAAGCGTGGAGAGTTGACAGGGGAGATAATGATGACGATGAGGATGGAGAGGCTGCGGAGGAAGATGTGTCAGTTTTTATGTAGATTTGCGTGTCATCAGCGTAACAATGGAATGTGATCGAGTGAAATATGAGAGGAAAGCCTCATAAACTTTGTGTAAGAAAAATCAGTGTTTTCTTCTTTCCCGTTAATTACTTGCCCCCCTGCACACACTGCATATTCGCATGCAGTTTACAAATTCATTAATTCATTAATTTTCTTCCAGCCTCCATCCAAACTAAAACATTCATCTTCAACCACAAAGCATCTCCAGGCTGTATTCATCTATTAAAGTTGTGTTTGTGGGGGAGAACTTCGCAGTCTGACAAGAACTTTTTGTCATGTAAAACTTTTTCTGTCATCAATCATTTAAAATTTAATTAAATCTGAACAAGCAGCAGAGCTGCTATCAGGAGGTTGGAGTCTATGGAGCCTTAGGGGCAGACCAGCCCTGAGCAGTGTCTGCAGGTACCAATAAGGTTGCATACTATGTCAACAGCCACAAACATGGTAGGAAAGCCTTTATGTAGCCTGAGAAAAAAAAAACTCAGGGTAAACAACGGAAAGCAGTCGTTGCACAATTTACTGCTGCTCATTAACTTTATTACTCTGAGCTCACAGTAATATATGATGATGACTTTGGGGATTGAATAATCAATTTTCATTATTAAATCACATCTCATGTGAACAGAGGAGAGATTCTGCTTGTCCTTGTGTTATCATATACACTAATATTAGCAGTAGCAGAGACTCTTACACTGATTTGCCTATGATTAATATGATCAATATCCCTACTTTTGATCACTGATGTATGTATTTGTGTGTGTTGGCAGATCATCAGAAGTTGGACCGTGAAGCTCGAATCTGTCGTTTACTGAAGCACCCCAACATCGGTGAGTATCATACATGAACGGCACTGCTAGTGATATTACTAATACTTATTGTAATGTTAGCACTGCTGCTAGTTTTACATGTTCAGATATAATGCAGGCCATCTTTTATAGCTGCTTTAAAAACAAGGACACAAACACATTATTTGTAAAGCATTTATCAAACCTAACATTACAGTATGCTTTACAACGAACAGGCACTAAGATAACAATTCCAGTGATGTATGACTAAACAGGTTGGCACAAGGGGAAATAATAAAGGCTGAAAATTCAAACCATGGACGATAAAAAATCCAAAGCAAAGATACACGGATAAAAAGAATCTGAAATGGATTAATAAAAGCAATGAAAGTGAGCATCTAAAATGAAATATAGCATAGTCAAAACTAAGAATAGACCAGCATTCTTTCTTTCACACATTGTTCCCTTTTGTCTTTAAATGGGAGAATCTCAGGTTGTCATACTGGATGTCAAAGGAAGGAAAGATCCCGAAGAGGTTTAACAGTAATAAGTGTAATCGTCAAATTCGTAGTCTCAAGATTAACTGACTCAACAGAGATCCTATTACCAACCAAAGCTCTTCTGTTTAGAATCAAGACAATCATTACTCCCACTGAATGGGGTTTGGTTATTTCGTCATTAACAACCAGAGTGTTAAAGTCACCCAACCGACCCCAGATGGCGCTCTTTGCACCACGCAACCATGGCCTAGTGTTCTTGCCAGAGTGGCTGCCCATTGTTTTTAAATTCTGTTGTTGATATTTATGGGCATGATCTAATGGTGCAGTCCAATTGAAGAGTGTGAAGAATGTGACGTTGTTGGCGTTAATCTGTGATCAGCCGCATCAGTTTGCAACCATCTTGAGTCAGAACTTCCAAATCCGAGGCTATGATTCCCTCCTGGAAATGGTTGGACTGGACCCTCCCAGATGAGGAAGTCAATGACTTTAATGGAGAAGTTCAAGTATCTTGGGGTTACCATGACCTGGATGTTTGAGAATCTACACAGACATATCTTGTGGTTTTCCTTCCAAATAATGGGAAAATCGACCATAATCTGGGTGGATGGTTTGAGGCAGCATAACACATGTGGTGTATTGATCTTTCGTGGGGAAGAAAGTCTTCAGTTGTAAAATGAAATCCATTTTTAGCAACATTAAAGTAAAACAATATATGAGACAGAAAAACATATTTGAAAATTGTTTAAAAGTTCCTGCGGTCAGATATGTCACAATCATTAGCCATTATTATTAGAAAGTAATACCTTTTTTGTAATCAAGCAAAATTACAGTCAGATACTCTGAATATTACATTATAACAAATTTTATTTTGTGGATAACTCACAAAGTGCTGATCGTAAACACATAAATCTAATCGCTAGGCATGAGTTTCCAAGCTTGATGAATGAAATGGTGATGTAGATCCAAGTGGTGACATCATCCGAGCGAGTGATATTCCATGGGGTAATGTTAATGTGCTTTCTACTTCCACCTGTGATTACAGTGGTCACCTGTTAGTTGCCATTATGTTTGATCTCCACCTGTTTAATCGCGTCCACACTGTTGTCCTTGCTGGAGAGAATTAGCTGAGTCAATGTATTTGAACTGATTCCTGATTGTGAAATAATTACTTCCACCAATGAGAGTCGGAGGATGTTATGTGATATGTGCAATTTGCGTGTGAGTGGGTGTGTGTGTGTGTGTTTTGCACGGATTTTAATAAAATTATGTGAAAAGGTGTATCCTGGGGACAGGAACCGGTAATAAGATTATGAGGCTTATATAAAAGATTGAATAGATTCATTATTATCTTCTCATGAATCTTACTATGGTGATCACATTAGCCATCATAAATCCAAGTTTTGTGTGTGGACTCTTTGTGATATGTGATGTCAAGCCAATCAGAGGCAGAGCAGTACGGGTCATGGTGTCACCATAGTAGGGTTTGTAAATTTACTCTGAGTTGCATCTAGTTGTGATGCTCTTTCCCCTTCAGGCTGGATCATCAGAACAAAGCTGGTGGGATAGAGGACATTTATTTTGATATTTACATGGTGAAATGAAACCTCAAAAGAACTTCCAGCGTCATAACAGAACAAATAAGTTTAGAGCTTACACAATCGTAGCACCAATCGGTTTATAGAGCACAAACTCCCAATATGCATACTGTAATTAAGCATACTCTGTCATCCCTGACCGAAAGTGTATATACCCACCAAGCCCCCAATCCCCTGCATGGTACAAGCAATCCCCTTGATTGAACTCCTCATACTAAGTCCCGTAAAAAAAAAGTGTTTTACGTAAAAAAGTTCCCCCTAGGCAGTAGAATATGGACAACTAGAGTGGAAGATGATATGTACACAATAGATCGCTTTGAGTCGATTCATATGCACCAAATTAATATCAAATCGGACTAACGGTTGAGAACTTAAGGCCGGACAACTTTTGGAAATAATTTGTAGGGTACTACAGTGTACTAGTTCCCATTAGTGTTGGACATAAACAATGGACCTTTCCTAAAATTACTCCAGTACTTTCTTTCACTAAGGTCTATCTGGATATAGAATTTGAAAATGATCCATGGAATAGTTATGATTAAGTACGTTAACACGAAGGATCTGCTGATTCCATAATATCTCCGACTTTTTGTGGATATAATATTCTATCCTATAGTCTTTTCATATGGCTGTGCCTCAGAGGGTAGGATCATCCGTTTATTTAAAGACAGTGGGTTTGATCTTGGACCACTGGAGTCTACATATCAAAGAGTCCTTGAACCCCAAATAGATGGTTTACACTTCTGATGAGCACATTGCATTTTAGCCTCTCCCACGACTCTATGAATGTGTATGAGCGGTCAGTCAGACTACGAAGGCAGTATATAAGTACAGTTCCTTTACTATTTAGCTATATTGATATTGATTGTTTTTTAAATCGGTACAGTTACGGTACAGTTACAGTCATAAAGATGAATCAAATCAGTCAGTAAAGGTATCTAGATTGTGATTCTGAAGCTAAAGTGTGAGTACACAGCCGTTAGAAAAAAAACCTGTAAATGCGAGAACTTTTAATCTCTGTATACTTCAGAATGGGGAATTTGCAGGTTGTTCTCGTCTCGCAGTGCATCGTCTGAAACTCAATCGTATGTATCTTCTTAAGGCAGGGAGGATGCTATCGCTTGATCTAAGAGCTTTAAAAAAGAGTGCACTTTTTTTCTTTTCAAATCAGTTTGGTCTCTTGGCTCCTGGGGATTTTGCTTGGTTCTCGGTGTATAAAACATGTGAATGAGAAAGCTGCCATTTATGTGTCTGTGTGTGTGTCTGTGTGTGTGTTTGTCGGTGGGGGTTGTTTTGGTTTTGATTTTGCTGAGAAGTCTATGGACTAAGAAATTTCACTTGAATTTCCATCATCATGGGTGTGAGAAGATATGGACCAAAGTTTAATTTAAAATCAGAATCAGGTTTTCCAAAAGAAGGATCTCGGTTTGGAGTTTTTGTCGCATAACAATAAACAGAGTGAGAGAGCACAAGTACTGTAAGAAATATTAGATAGAAATATTTATGGTTAATATGGACATGTAAAAAATAAGTAGAGCAGTTGTGAAATGAAGAGGACAGAACGTGCAAACTTTAATCTAATCTGTGAGAAACAATAAACCGGAGTTCAGGCTTCACCTCCTGATTCTAATTCCTAATTAAATATGCTCTGGCTGATAGTTGGGCTTCCAGATGTTTAGACTGAAAAAAACATTCAAGAGAAAATAATCTCTTTCTTCATTAAAGACGAATCAAACTGAACCAGAATCAGTCAGATGTTCAAATGTGACCTCAGACGGACTCAAGAAGCCAATCAGCAGGCTGCAGCTGAAACCAACGTCCAATCAGAGCTCAGACCTCTGTGTGGGCAGGTGATGATCTGCAGATACTGAGGAATGTTACGTAACTCCAACTGTGTGCGTTTGTATGAGTGCGTGTGTGTGTATGTGTGTGTGTGTGTATGTGCGGTGTTGCTAAGCAACAGTGTCCTTAGGTGAAGGCATCAAAACCCTCTCTCCTCCTCCCACACACACAAATCAAATCCCATTGCTGATCTGTGTGGGAGTGTTTCGAGAGAAAAACCTGATTATTTCTTTTTTGAGTGCTTCACACAGGTGCGAGAGAGAGAGTGTGTGTGTGTGCGCGCGTGCACGTGTGTCCATGCGTGTGTGTGTGTGTAGGCAGCAGCCTCTTTCTCCTCTTGTTATACCGGTTACACAATCTTTACAGAGTTTGAACATTCGGAGCACAAAAAGACCAACATTCAGCATCCAGGGCTGCAGATAAAGTATTTACAGCTTTTACTGCAGTGAAAGTATTAATATCGCACCATAAAGTCCTCGAGTATAATAGCAGTAGGATTGGCGTTTCTTTTCTTTTCTTTTCTTTTCTCATCATTCATCGTTTCAGCCATGTGTGCAATAATACCCCAAAGTTCTTGATCAAATCTCATGGGAGCCAATACATTATGGTCCACATCCGCGATTTTTTAATAATGTCCCTTACCATTGCAAAATTGAGCCTTTTTCAACAGTTTCCCTAAAAAATGGAATTCTGCTAAACATTGTGGAGGGAACTGGGGCAAGGATGAGAATGGAAACCATTAAATACTGGAGGCCATGATCCAATAATCTGTTTATGCTCTCAATAATTTTGGGGGATTTTTGTAGAGGCTTTACTGCGTAAAAGAAATAGATCCATCATAGTCTGACTTTTATATTATGAGTGTGATTATGAAAAGTTATGTCCATGATTTGACATCGGTATATGATTAGTTTGATAGTTGTTCCAGAAAAAATGTGTATCATTAATTTTAGTTTTTCTTACTGAGTCCAACTCGGTAACTTCTGAAGTTATTTCAATTTTGTCACTTAACTAACTCTTATTTGTCATCTCCCTTACAATGAGCCTTATAAGTTTAAAAATTCTGGTATAATATTCCAATTTTGGAATACTGTACGAATCCAGATCAGACTCTGATATGTGCTAGATCCACAGTAATGGTGTCCTCAGGTCATTTTAGCCCAGGCCCTGTTGGCACTTAGGTAGGATCAAAAATGTTATATTTACAGTGTTTGACAGGGGCAATGGCACTGGGAGTTAATAAAACAAATGTTAATTGACAAAAATTGATGAAAAATTTTGCAGGTAAATGTATTTTAAATCTACAAAGTAACCAGTTACTATGGCTGGCTAGCATGGCTAGTACGGTGTTGAAGTGGTACATACTTTCAGTCTCACAGTAAGGGTCTGGATGCAGTTAACGTTTCTCCGCATGTCGGCGTGGGTTCCTTCTGGATGCTCTACTTTCCTCCCACATTCAAAACATGCCTTATGGATTAATTAGTGACTGTACACTCACTATAAAACCTGGAAATTACCCGTAGGTGTGAATATGAGTGTGAATGGTTGTTTCCTTTATGTGTGGATCCTGTGGGGAACTGGCAACTTGCCCAGTGTCATCCATACAAAGGCTCCATCGTCCCTGCAACCTTTCACAGGATAAGCCGATACAGAAAATGGAAGAATGGAAACAGATAGCCTCACCCTGAGTATTTCGTAGTACCAACCTGAAGTTCTATACATATTCACGAAAGCCTTTCCTTCTTTCTTTATTTCAGTTCGGCTACATGACAGTATTTCAGAGGAGGCACACCATTATCTCATCTTTGACCTGTGAGTTCCACTCTGCACTCCACGGTTCTACCCTAAGCGTTTGTTTTTCACAGAGCCTTATTATTCCACCAGTTTTCTCATAATGCTGTTTTCATCCCTCAGGGTAACAGGTGGAGAGTTATTTGAAGATATTGTAGCCAGAGAATATTACAGTGAAGCTGACGCAAGGTACGGAAACACTTCACATATCTTTATTAAATCTGTCCGTTCATCTTTTGGTCACTAGTGTTCTTCTCTCTCATTTTCAAGCAACATTTACACGGCAGGGCGGCTGTCCCTTTATTCCAACCCACTATTCTCTAGAAACACAATGGATCTGTGATGGGGCATCTATGTTGTTCTGTCTCTGGGTTGGCAGTGGAAGAAGTAACAGAAGCGAATCAAACATATGTTTTAACACCAGGCACAAATGCAGGGAAGGTGTGTGATAGCTTGACACTGTATTAGGTATTCAACCCACTGATGGAAAATATAACTAGTAGCAGATAGCAACTAACCCAGATAAGAAAATTTACAA
This sequence comes from Lophius piscatorius, assembly GCA_009660295.1. Lineage (NCBI taxonomy): Eukaryota > Metazoa > Chordata > Actinopteri > Lophiiformes > Lophiidae > Lophius > Lophius piscatorius. Next base: position 74,196 of record VRLP01001312.1, on the reverse strand, counting down.
AAAAACGGCTTCAAATCTATGAGTGTATTTGTTTTTGTGTGTGTGTGTGTGTGTGTGGTGGTGGTGGTGTGTGTGTGTGTGTGTGTGTGTGTGGGGGGGGGGGGGGGGGGGGGGGCGAGGGGGGGGGACGGGGGGGGGCGGGCGGGATCATCTGTCCCCAAAAGGGGAAAGTAAATTATTTTGTTAGTAGGCAGAGCATTACGTCACGACGCGCAGAGACAAAGTCAAACAGAAAGCTTTACGAAACAGTGTTTACATCCAGCGACTGGCTATCAGAAAGGCTTTCCCAAAGAACTTAGACTACCTCCTTGCAAAGGAATGCAATCTCATTTGGAAAGGGACTTTTCTTTCAGAAAGGGGCTATACATGCATACATACATTTTCTTTCCGATTAGGCGCATTAGGCTATACATGAAGACAACATTTTGAGGTGCTGTTGTAAGATCTATTTGTAGAAAGAACTTTCAGCTTAGCTTCTTATTTTTTTCCACCTCATTTTTCTTTCATACAAACACATTAGCGCTAGCATTAGTGACATTTAAAAGAACAAAAATATTATCTAGTCATATATTAATGTACACAACCAACAACGGCATAATGTGTCTCAATGTGTGAATTTAGATTGCAGGCTTTCTGCAAGCAAATGCAGCAAAAATTATAGCACAGTAGCATGATCATATGGTTGACATTTTACTGAGTATTTTACAACCTACATACCCTTTGTAAACGATGAAATGTCACTTGGCCGTTTACCTTCCCTTCTCCTCAATTCGATGATATGTTTGGTTGACTTTCTAACTGTCGCTCGCTGCTTTTCTAATCTCATGGTAGGGGCTTGATCAAATAACTTTTCTCACTCTGATTATCTAGACTTCAATCCAGAGCTGTTGTCAGCTCCACTGTCTGCATGCTGGGCAAAGGGTCGACTGATTACTTGTACACAGTTAGACACTGATGCTGGATGGGTTATTGTAGGTCTGACCTTTGACCTCTGTCTTTCTGTCAACACAGTCACTGTATCCAGCAGATTTTGGAGGCGGTGTTGCACTGTCACCAGATGGGGGTGGTCCATCGAGACCTGAAGGTCTGTCTACAATCTGTTATCATCATAAAATGTGGTTCAGTCCTATAATATACTATAATGTTTGGACCCAATCTGAGAGCTTGTCCACTTCTCATTACCGTCCCCATTGGTTTCATAAACATGACTCTTTAAAAAACCCTCTTTTGTAGTTAATCGTTTGAGGAGAGAAAACCAGACCCCATTTAAAATCCTGGTTATATTGTTAGCACCTCCAATGTGAACCATCATGCAGAGTTAGCATGTTAGCATGTGTGTTATGTTTCCAGCCAGAGAACCTGCTTCTGGCCTCGAAGTCTAAAGGAGCGGCGGTGAAACTGGCAGATTTTGGTCTCGCCATCGAGGTGGAAGGAGACCAGCAGGCCTGGTTCGGTAAGAATAATGATTGTTGTGCTGCTGTATTACGCCACAATCTTTCCTTACATTAACACTAAACCCTTTGTGTGTGTTTTTTGTTTTACTGTAATTGTATTTTTCTTTTAACTTGATTCCATTCAAATATTTACTTTGCATGATTTTACATGCCAGTAATTTCATTGTAGCGGACTTAATCTTATGGTATGTGTGCCTACAGGCTTTGCAGGGACTCCTGGTTATCTCTCTCCAGAGGTTTTGAGGAAGGATCCATACGGAAAAGCAGTCGACCTCTGGGCATGTGGTCAGATTCCTTTCTTTTTTTTCAACCCCTTATTCTGGTGTCCTTGTTTCCTTGTCTTGTTTCCTCTCTTCTGTTTATTGCATCTTGACTCTCAGATGTGTTTCTCTCCTTCTCGCTCTCAGGTGTGATTCTCTACATCTTATTGGTCGGTTATCCTCCATTCTGGGATGAAGACCAGCATCGTCTCTACCAACAGATCAAAGCTGGAGCTTATGATGTAGGTTACTCGTCCTTTTACCTTTTTTTATTTCCCTTTTTATGCTATTATATTACGTTTATTTAGCTGGTAATCTCTTCATGCATCATGGCTTCCAAAGAAACATTAAAATAGAGCAACTTCTTTGAATAAAACTAGGTCTACGCTGTCATCCCCAACAGTAAGAGTATATCCCCTAAAAGCCCAAAACCCCTGCGTTGTACAAGCAATTCCGGTGATTGAATTCCGAAATATAAATGTGACTCATTAATAATCTCAAAAAGTCCATATTAACAACAATTATCAACATATTTCTAAGAAGTTGGCATTATGCTCTAAGATAGGATCCCATACTGACTCAATAATGAAGATAAATACAGTGATAAAACTCAGCAATAAAACAAGACAGATTTCCTTTTGTCTAAATTAGAGCTAAGTTAGGGATGTTAAAATGTGTGTCCCACAAAAAGCCCCCCCTGATGAGTACAAAATTAACTTTCTCCTTTTTAACGATAGCGGTGGTAGGACAGGTTGGGGTGTGGCGATTTTATAATGTGTTACACGAGTGACCCACAACCACGAGATCTAAAATAGCAGCTATTATTGGATATCCGCTAACTCAAACAATAAAATCAGATGAACATTTCTTCAAATTGGAAAGACATCATGAAGTCTTGGAGCTCCTTACCCCATGAGCAGAGGATGAGATCATCCAGCTTTTAACCGGGCCGGTAAATGATTGTTTTCCGTTTTATGTCTTTGTTTTATCAGTAATCACATCCTTGTTTAGTTTATAGAAGCTAAACTATAGCTTATACCAAGCTGTTGGTTTGCTGAGTGTAAGTAAACAGGGGCTGCAGAGAAGGGTCTTTGTTCAGCCGCTTTTCTGTGGTCTCGGTGCAAAAAGTGCCACACGGGAATTGTAGATGATCAACAAGTAAACAAGTGTCAGAGAAGTTGATTGTCTGATAATGCCGCAATGAAGACCCTTCTCTACGCTACCTTTTTATTTACACTGAACAAACCAACAGCGTGACCCCTTAGATAGCATGTGCAAAAGAGTTATACCATTTAACACAGCAGCACCCGCGTCTAGTGTGACCGGTGAAACACACCTCCCCTGTTACATCGCTGTTCATCCAGGAGGATATTTACTTTCCTGAACTAGCCCCTCGCCAGTTTTCCTCTTCTTATGTAGATGTTGATATGATGCTGCTTCCACTAATTCGAGTTAAGGACTGAGCTACACTGACACTGGTGGTGGTGGCTGAAGACTCCTCAAATTTTACTGGGGATTTATTTTGCTACATACTTCACAAGCTTTTATATAGTTTAGGTAAATTGTAGTTCATTTCCAACAACTAAACCTCCACCATCAGTTAAATATTTGTATCCTGTTAAGAAAATAAACTTTCACTTCAGACAAAAAATGAAGTGAGCCAACGGCTACTCCAACCGGTTCTTTGATCAGGCAGCAGAAAAGCGTTTTCATCTCTGTTTGGCTCTAAAAGCTGCAGCCACCTTGATATGGTGATGTTATTACTGCTAATGTGTTCAGAGGAAGTCGGTGATAGATTCAGTGCAGGCTTAGCAAATGTCAAACCACCCTCATGCTGCTGAAGTTCTTCCAGATCACCTCATTTCGACTCATTACCGCCTCCTCTCTTCTCCTCCGACTCATAGTTTCCTTCTCCTGAATGGGACACAGTGACTCCTGAAGCCAAAGACCTCATCAACAAGATGTTGACTATCAATCCGTCCAAACGGATCACAGCAGCCGAGGCTCTCAAACACCCCTGGATCTCTGTGAGACTTCTCCACATATACTTTGGCCGACCGGCCATAACATTAAAACCACACATCTAATATTTTCCCAATGTTAAGTATTATTAAGTTCAAAATTAGATTTCCCAGATCTCACATTTCAAATATTCTCTATCTAAATGTCACTTCTTATTACAAGAAATCTGACCAAGTAAATTTTCACTTGTTCTTTTGGCCAATTTTTTTATTTACTTACTAAAAGCTTAAAACCCATTTTACTCACTACTTTTCTTACACTATTCTGTATCTGCTTTTATCTATTAGCACTTTGATATTTGATCCAAATGTAAAGTGTGTTATAAATTAAATGTATTATATTTAATATTATTACTTCTTTACATATATTTGAAGGGGTATTTTTCCAGTGCAGTCGTCTAGCCATCTCAATTCGGCACTTGTCAAGGTCTCTTAGATCCTTTTAATTGCCAATTTTTCAACATGTGAACGTGTTGCCTGTTGTATTTCACCCTCTGACAGGTGTCATTTTATCAAGATCATCAATGTTATACCATAATAACCGCTGACTCAACCTGTCAGTGGTTATAATGTTATGGCCGATAAGTCTATTTATAGAGCTTTAGATGCAGTGTGTATGATGATGATGATGTTGTTCGATCTTCCTCCCAGCATCGCTCCACAGTGGCTTCCTGTATGCACCGACAGGAGACGGTTGAATGTCTGAAGAAGTTCAATGCCAGGAGGAAACTCAAGGTGAGGTCAGGGTTCAGAGGTCAGAGCGCAAACATGGCAACCTTCAAATGGCTCATTGTGTTTACACAGTTTGTTTTTTGAGGTGTTTGGTTAGATCTCTCTAGAATCAATCAGATTTTCACTGGAGTGCTGCTGTTCTCACTTTGATGGCAGCCATTATAAGATCTATTAAGTCATTTTTTCCACTTTAACACTTGCAGCAGGAAGATCACACCTTCTGCCGGCAGCAGAAATGCTTTGTACTAAACAGCTCACTCTTCCTTTAGAACCGAGTGAACACACAGTGATATCATTCACAACTTCAGGGTATTGTTATCTTTTTATGTTCCTGCTGAATAAACATCCAGAAATTCAATCAGAAATCAGAGGAAAAAGGCGCCTCAGAACTCGACTATGAATCACCCTATTTTTTTCTTTTCAATTTCTTCACTATCACAGCGATCTTCTAACAACTGTCTGGACAGCCATGGTTACACTGCAAACGGGACCTGATAAGAGAAACGTTACTTTTAATGGAAGTATTTGTATAATGGAATAAAAAACCACATGGATTAGCAAAATCCCTGTCATCGTGGTGCCACTATTTGTCAAACTAAAACCCATTCATATAATACTTGGGTTGAAAGTATCTATACAAAGGAACAATTATGTTTTAAAAAGTTCATAGGATTTTTTTAAATGATTTAAAATTTTTGCAAATTGAATCAACTATGAAAACTAACATATATCTCCCTAAAGACCCCTATCCCCTGCATTGTACAAGGAATCCCTGATTGAGCTATGAGTTACATATGTGACTCATTTGTAACTAAAGCAGTCCGTATTGACTGTTCACTATTTCTGGGAAGTCAGCGGTATGCTCTAAGAAAACATCCCATAGTGACTCCCTCTGCCCATCAGAGCGCTTAATGAGACTGCCCCTCCTCCTTGACTTGATTGATTCCTATGCACCAAATTTGCGCTAAAATGAGTCAACGCTTGAGAAAATTATAATAATATAATAATAAACAATATACAACTGACATTTCCTTGAATTAATCCAGTGTTCTTCCTCGCACTAAGGTCTATGAGGGCAAAAATTTGAAATGTATCCATGAAATGATTTTTGAGTTATCGCATTTACACAAAGGATTTACATTGGATTTTTCAGGGATATATTAAATGACTTGACTGAGACTCATTGTATTAGGATCTACAATCTGGCAGCGTTCTGGAGTTTGAGGTCGGTATATGTAGCAGACTTGATTGGAGATGTATGGTAGCTTGTCAAACTCCTGCGAACCTGATCCCACTGCAATCAGAGAGTTTAAGAGAATGTGAAAGAAAACCAAAAACTCCCGCCTAGCTGGGAGTGAGATAGTGAGCAGAGGATGCGACAATAAAAGGATAATCAAATCTCATCTAATTGGAATCCTCCGATTTTTCTGTTCTGTAATTAAATAAACTTGTTCCCTCTCTCCTCAGGGAGCCATTTTGACCACCATGTTGGCCACCAGAAATTTCTCCGGTGAGTCTGACAGCTATTCTCATTTACTCGCATGTCAAGCGTCACTCGCAGGTCCCAGGTCATGGGGTCTGGTGTTCACCTGTCCCAGGGTGATCAGACTCCTACTTCCTTTTCGTCATCAAGGGCTCAAATGATCTGAGTGGAATTGACTGTCAATTTTAGGGGTTTTGACCTTCGACCTGCAGGTGTGTGTTACAGTAGCAGTGGGTTAAACACTCAGTGACCGGCCAATCCGCTGCCGATGTACACACAATTAACGCGTTAACACTGAGGGACTGTGTTTCTGTGTGTGCGTCGCAGCTGTCGTAACATTTCCAACACACTCAGGATACCACCGATCTATAGATAGCACGGAAACCACCCGGAGAGAGAGAGAGAGAGAGAGCGAGAGAGGGAGAGAGAGAGAGATAGAGAGAGAGAGAGGGAGAGAGAGAGAGAGAGCTAATATATTTTATTTTGGTAATTCATCTTAATGGAATTTTGACATAAAATAGAAATTAAATACCAAATACAGAGATAATAACCATCAAAGGTACACAAAATTCAATCGCAACATAAATTATTCATCTTTGAGTCAGTTTGGAGTAATTAAACACTGAAAAACTAAAACCAAACCCAAAATGGTCAGGGAGCAATCCTATTTCATTAAATTGGACCCGTTTCCAGATGCCAATTAAAGGAAATGCCCCGAGAAAATAAATGGATCTGACCCCATTGATTCCAGCCTACATGCCTTACAAGTCAACCTGGTTTCACAGTTATCCATCCATCCATCCATTTTCTTATGCTTATCCGAGGGCCTGGTCGCGGTAGCAACCGGTCAAAAAAGGCCAGATTTAATCTTTTAATCCAGAATGTAAAAGGTTTTTCCTTGCTTCACCCCCCAGCCAAAGTTTCATCTGAATCTGTACTGTAGTTTTCATGTGAGCAATGCTAACAGGAGGTGCTGGTGAAAACATTACTTCTTTGGTGAAGGTTGTAAAAAATCGACTTTTAAGTGGGTTACTACTACTTACATCTCTCCTTTGTGGTAGTAATTATGCAAACACTGTCGATGTGATTATGATGTCGTACTCACAGAGAAACTAACAACTTTCTTCACACGGCAATGATGTAATTGCAATGCGACTAATTTCACGAGAAAACAAGGGGTTCACATAACACAGGAGCGTCTGCGACTAATATCTTTAACCATCCATGGCGGTCGACCTCATTGCTAACTGCTATAAGTTACTTTTAAATCTCGCGGACGTAATGTATCATGGAGTGTTATTGCCTCGCCCGTCTGCTAGGTTTATACAGAAGTCAGCCCCGCAGTGATTCTACCTCAACAACCAGCTCAGACGCAGATGAGCAATGAATCGCATCACACATACGGAACTCTAAGGCGCCGTAAAAGTTGCAAACAGTCCCGCCTTTATCAGGCTGTTTGAAAGAAGCTGCAGTCGCGCTGCCAGCTGATGTTTCAAGTGTGAACGCTCAGGAATGTGTTTCTGTGTTTCTGCTCTCCAACTATCTCAAGCTGAAACTAAATTTGGCCTCCACTCTCTCTGAGTGACCCCCATGTGACGCCGGGACCTCCCTCAAACCTCTCTGTCTGCTGCTCAACTCCAGAATCTGCTCAAACTGTCCGTCTGTCGTGCACACGTACAAACCTAATCATAGAGCTGGAGTAATGGAGGATTTTTCTTTATTTGTGTGATTTAATTTCAACTCTTTTCATTTTACATGTCTTTTTTGCTTTAGCACGTTACCATCTTTCCTTTATTTTGAAGTGTTTCCTGTTAGATTTTCTCTCAGGTTGTTCCTCAGGATGCCTTCGCTCCTCTTCTCTGCGTTTGTACCTTTCTTTCTGACTCTGCTGCTTCTCTTTCTCTTCCTTCTCATCCCTCGTTCAGGAGGAAAGAGCGGAGGCAACAAGAAGGCGGATGGAGTGAAGGTGAAAACTGAATTTAAATTATTAATGCTGTTGTTGTTCCTGTCACACTTAGAATTTGTTATTTTTTTCCACTTTATAGTAATTACCTAATGTTAGAGAACTAATATTCTTATCAAATATTGTGAATATGCTACACATAAGGTTTTAAACAATTCAAACACTTCTCGCTATCAGCATGTTAGCATGTATCTCAGTAGACATCTTCACTGAGCTTCTAGTCTGGTTAGATCACATTTGTTATATAAAATCGATGTCTAACAAACAGAAACTGATTGAAAACAGGCACCAGATTCTTGCCACATGATAAGACCCGCCTTAAGAGGTTGGGCCGCCACTCAGCAGCTTATTGTAACAGCTGAGAATGAGCTGGTTGTCTATGTGGTTGAATCAGCGTCACAGCAGTGTGATAGTGATTTTAACATCATAACTGTGACTCATGTTGTTGTTGTAGGAATCATCCGAGAGTACAAACACCACCATAGAGGATGAAGACACCAGAGGTACACACACAGATGCACACACACTGACTGAAGCGTTTAAATTGGAGGTAACTTAAATCTTCTTGGGTAATTGTTTACAACATAAGTTTTGAATATTCTCAACTTTTTCAGTTTTACAGCGCAGTGCTCATTTTTCCACTTTATTTTGGTTTATTCTTGTTCCTGTGTTAATAGACCTTATTAGTCTTAATTTAATTTTTAGTCATTATTATCTTATTGTTTTTGTCAAGTTCACACCTTTAGTTCGGTTCTGTTGATCTGGACCAAAGCTGAAAATTCCCAGATTTTCTACAAAAATAATGATCCTAGTTCACTTGTACTTAAAACCTTTTCCTAAAAGATGAAGAACAAGACCTATGAAGGCTTTCCCAACTGGATTGGTTAGACTTTATGTATTTTATGTGATCGATTGGTCAAGATCTAATCAATATTTTTAAACATTTTTCTCTCAACAATTACACTGCCCTGAAATAACTTTTGACAAATGAGAGGAGTGCCACAATTATTGACACCCCTCAGATGTTTTTTTTGTTATTTTTAAACTGTCATAATATCAACCTTATTGCATATTTATTGATTAACATCTAGTTAATACTGACATTGGTGTCGTTTTGTTATCATTTAATATTAGTCATGGAGGAAAAAAGTACATATCTTCCGTCATAGTTTTCATTTAATAAAATTAACATCACTATCTGACTCACTCCCTCTCCCTTCTTTCTCTATTTCCTTCTTTCGTTTTCTTGCTGTCTTTCAGTGAGGAAACAGGATATCATTAAAGTCACTGAGCAGCTCATTGAGGCGATCAGCAACGGCGACTTTGAAAGCTACACGTATGTGTGCAAACTCTAGATCTGTTTTATCCCTGTAATCTTTTCAATAAGACTCTTATTGTGAAAGTATCACTGTGCTCTCAGGAAAATGTGTGACCCGGCTGTGACTGCTTTCGAGCCAGAGGCTTTGGGGAATCTAGTCGAAGGCCTCGACTTTCACCGCTTTTATTTTGAAAATTGTGAGTTGAACTAAACTTCCTGTGTGGTTGGAGTTTCCTTGTGGTTTATATCATATGATACTTGGTTTCGACTTGAAAATTAAACCAGGAGGACCTCATCGCATGACTGTGTTAGAACTTCTTGTGATTCCACTGGAATCACAGGAAGTTAAAATATCACCTGTCCAGGTGAATGTCTCTGTCTGTCCTCAGTGTGGTCCAAGAACAGTAAACCAGTCCACACCACTATCTTGAATCCTCACATCCATCTGGTCGGGGACGAGGCTGCCTGCATCGCTTACATCAGAGTGACACAGTATATTGACTCCAATGGGACACCTCGCACCGCCCAATCAGAGGAGACCAGGGTGTGGCATCGCCGTGACGGGAAATGGCAGATCGTCCATTTCCATCGCTCAGGCTCCGCCTCCACGCTTTGCAATTAAGAACAGGTCAGAGATTACTTTTGTACAAGTCAAATATGACGATTGTATAAGTCAGAGGTTCAGGTTTTAACTTTTCAGAGATCAGTTTTAAACAGGTCAGAGGTCAGGTTTAAACAAATCAGTGATCAGTTTTAAACAGGTCAGAGGTCATGTTTAACCAAGTCAGATGTCATGTTTAACAAGTCAGTGATCAGTCTTAACAAGTCAGAGGTCAGGTTTTAACGAGCCAATGATCAGTTTTAAACAAGTCAGAGGTCATGTTTAAACAAGTCAGAGGTCATATTTAACAAGTCAGAGATCAGTTTTAAACAATTTGTAGATTAGTTTTAAAAAAGAAGGATTTGTTTTGAAAGGCTATGGTCAGGTGTAAACTAGTTAGAGATTTGTTTGGACAAATCTATGATCAGTTTTAAAAAAGTAAGAGATCAGTTTTAACAAGTTCATAGATGTAGGTTTATTTAGTGTAAATAAACTAAGGCAGCATAGAGCAAGGTCACTTTGTAAGTAGGGACAACATAATACAGAACTGAAAATGAAGGTGCGTTTAGCTTCTCCATAACTCGTTGCAGATAGGTTGGGCTATGACAATCAAAAAAGATCCACTTTGTTTAATCCCAAGTGTTTAAATGTTAGATTTGAGCTTACCATCTGAATCTTTAGACTGTAATGTGAATGCGAGAGTTGATCTTCCAGAGGTTGAGGCGAATTGGATCTTTGACTCTGTCCGTTCCTCAACATTCAAGCCTCCTCAAAGCCTCCGAATATATGTAATATACTCGATGTTAAATATTTTTATGATTCTGACAATTTTTAACAGCTTACTTGCATATAGGATAATCAACATGCTTCACACAAAAAAGAACTTCAGGTTTTCCTTTTTTTTAATATATTAATTTTTCATGTATTTCTGCTCATGCAGTTTACTTCCAGAGTGGGTGGGTCTCTAATGTGGCCCCCATCACCCCGACAACTGATTGATTGACATTGGGCCAGGCGTCTGACACCGACCAATCAGGATGTAGAAAATCAGATGGAGGAGGAAGGCGGGGCCAGAAAGCAGTGAATTGCGCAGCCAATCAATCTATCAACCAATCAGCTCGTCTGGACTTCGCTTCAGCCACGCCCCCTCCTGACTATCCAGTCCACTACGAGCAAAGATAGTAATAATGTGTGAAAACCTCTAATCTTCAGTTCCTCCTTCAGGATGATTGACAGGGCTTCCTTCACAGCTGACTCATTCTATTTAATTAATTCTGAATTAGTTTTTAATCCCCTTGTGAAAACAAACCAATGACCTAATTTCGAAACGTTTGAATTAAAAATATTGATACGTTAGATCTATTGTTAACGAACACATTGTTAATACACTTTTTGAAAATTCCACTAAAGATTTTGTTTGCATGAAATTTTCTAAACTCAAATATTTACTTAATTCTTGTTCAGTATTCAGATATTAACAAAATATTTGATTCATTATTATTTTTAATAGGTTTCAATAGGCTTGTGCATCAATTATGGATTTTTAAAGGCTAAATCCATTTAAATGTATGAATTCAAGTGTTGTGGAAAATATGTTTTTTCTTTTTCATCTAGTGGTAAACTAAAAAAATTGGTTAAAAAAGTATTGGGTGCTTCATTCCTGTATATATAGGGGGAAAACAATTTCTCAACAGTTCAAGTTTTACTTCCTGGAGATAGGAGATTTCCAATTAACTGACAATAACAGGTTGGACTAAAACATAAATACATAAATTTATAGTATTAATTATTATTTCCCACAAATTTTTCCTATTTTACTTCATAGTAATATTTTTTTCTTTCCGATACTCTCAATATTAAATCATTATCTCCTCAAAAATAATAATCATAGCATTAACAAACAAAAAATTATAATGGGAAACAACATCCTGAATGACATATTTTTTATTTTCTCCCCAAAATGAAGATGTATCTGCTAAAAATACTTTTATTTATTTATTTCCCTAATATATAAAATTAATAACCATCTTAAAATACAGGAATTATCCAGTTAAATATCCACAACTGTAACATGACGTGTTTACATCCTCAGTTTCTTTAAAGTCTTGAAATATTACAATAAAATAAAAATATTGTGCTCACAGTTTATTTTAAAGATGGATTTATGGCTCAGTTACTTCGTTAGTAAAATTAATAATAAGATATCTTCAAAAAACAGTATTTTATCTCATGGTGATGATCAGAAACTAGAGCTACTTTTCAGCTTCTGTCTTCTTCAACATCTTTAAGCATAATAAATGTAATAATAGCGTAACATTGAATGAATCATATTGAATACAAGCAGTTCAGGAAATGCCGAATCCTTTTGGATGTTGGACTCTCATCCCTCTGCTTCCATCGGGCTCGGAGATCTCCACAAGCTTCCAACAATCTCCAACCTGTGATCTTCCATGAACAGCCACACCCTCTCCCCCCACCCAACCCCACCAGGGGTCCTGATGAGGAGGGCCTTAATGAGCAGTCCGCCTGCTGTGAGCTCTCCACTCTGGGCTTCATTAGAGGAAGAAACTTTCATTTACAAAATGTTTTAGATCTAGATGGTCTGTAAGAGGAAGAAGAAGGGGTGTGACAGAAAGACGAAGAAAAGAAAGGAACAGAAAAAATGATGCTGCCTGATTTTCTTATGCACCTTAAACATATACGTGCAGAAACAAAATCAGTGCAGCTCTAAATATTTGATTGACATATATGGTTGATGATCTCTTTGGGGGTTATAGAAGTGACATTTGATGGTTTTCAGAATCTTTGAAATTCTGAGAAACAATTAAAATTGTCACATTTTTACAAAAATAGTCAGAGTTAGAAAGCCATGACACTGACGGACAAGATGACTCATCATGTGTCGACGGTGTAAGACGTCCGCCGATTAAAAAAATCTTTAATACAGAGTCCCAGAAGTGACAAAATGACTTAAAATATCAAAGGTATGATTGAATAAATAAATGATATAATACAAATATGATAATAATTATAGCAATAATAGTAATATTGATTATGATGATAATGATAAAATATACAGATGAGGTATTAGGTTATGAATACTACATTTTTTAATGCTGTCGCTGATATTGAGTTAAGTAGGCAAAAAAACTAAACTCCTAAATTTATTTTTATTTATTAAACATTTTTCAATCATCCTTCTGATTGTATTTTAGATACTAATGGTAACAATCAGTTCAACAAATACATAATTGACAAGACAGTTGTTATAAAAAGTTTATTAACAGAAAATGAGGTATCCATACTACGCTGTAAAAAATCTGTTTAATTCACAGAAAACCTCGACAAATTCGTTAAGTACCATGACAAAAAACAGATCGACTGTTAACTTATTTACAGTAAAAGGGCATTTAATAAAATAACAGTTAATTACAATGAATCCAGACTTTTTTTTAAAACCTTGAAATCAACAATATTACACAATTATACATCTATTACATTTTGTTTCTGTAGAAATTGAAGTAGGCTACAATGTGACATCATGGCATTTTTCTTTCAATTTTACCACAGGTATTTTCTTTTCACAGTAAAATTCTGTGTTTTCTACATAATTTTAACATAAAAAAATAGTTTTTCAGTATTTCTTAATTTAGCATACTTCACCGTAGCTCCTACTGTTTTGAATTTTACCGTCTCTTACTGTTGCGCTGTCTCTTTCTGTTTTTGCGGTAATTATCATAGTTCGATATTTATATTTAAATTTACAGTGTAAAGAGTGTAAGAGTATGCCTTAATTTCAACAGAAAAAAATATTAAATACTGTAAAAGTAATAAAATAAAGTTATTTCGTGGCTAAAAAAATATCTTAATTTATTGGAATGTATTATCATTTTATGTAATACCATTGTACTATTAACAAGTCAAGAGCAGGTCTAGGGTTTTTTCATGGTATTTTACCATCTTGTACATGGTCAACATATTTTTCACGGTGAAATTCTGGCAACCAAAGCTGCCAGTATTTTATCATAAATTATACAGATTTATTTTTAAAGTGTCGAATTTTTTTTAAATATTTATTCAATTAATTAATTTAGTTTTACTTTTGAGAAAAAATAAGTCATTTGTGTCACTTCTCAGCCTCCGTACTGGACAATCTGACCAGCATTCCCGTTTCGATGGTCATTTGGCGATGTGGTCTCTGTATGAAACCTTATATCTCTTGTCATTTGTTTTTTTCAGCGATGTTAAAACACAAAATTATAATCATGTTTTTAGATTGTGAGGTGGAAATGTTAATCTGCTCAAAGTTGTTTTGAGTTTTGACGGTGAAGTGATTTTTAGGAGATGTGAGGTTCTGTAAGGGAAGGGAAGCGTTCTGGATGCATGACTGGCTACACACGGAGAGATTATATTTTCTAACCCTACTCTCTGTACAGATGATGTGATATTCTGCATGCTGGACTTTGTGTTTTGTGTTTCAGCTTTGTTCTCTGCTGCGTTTTGGCATTTGCGGCTGCCATGTGGTTTTCCAGCTGTCCGGTGACTAGACTCGGACTTGTTAGCTCTGCTAGCGATGAGCTAGCAAAGTGACAGCGGAGTCGCCTGTAATATTCTGTAACCTTTGACCCTTCATATTCATCTCAGAAGCTTTAAGCAGCTGTTTACCGTCGGGAGAATGTAGAACTTTGTACGACCAGATTCTTACCATGATGATATTGTTATTCTCGATATTTCACGTTTGTATATTTAAAAGCTTTTTCCTGTTCGAGCCAGACATCCAGCGCTAGCGTCGTGTGAATCACCATGTGGAGATCCCGTTATATATTATTAGCTTCATCATTTTAGTTGGTGTGATATGCATTGTAGCGTGTGACACAAGTTCCCTTTGAGATCCTTGAATGTGTTTACCACAGTGGTGCTGCCTTTTCTTTAACATTACATCTCCAAGCCATTTGGTGTCCCAACTCAGAGATTTGAGGAGGATAAGGTTAAAGGTCAACCTATGGCTGGTTACTAATAACCATTGACCAATGACATTTTAGAAAAAGAATGGAGCCTCTTAAATGATGTAATCATACATCACAAGTTCTGTGGCGGAGCCTCAGAGAAAACATTCAGTCTTATACCACCACCCACCTAACTGAAAACAGGAAGTGATGTCAACAACCGAAACTGGAAAATATCTCTTTAGCAGCTAGATTGCACTCAGAAGGCACAAACCTCGGACACGGCAAAACAGTTCCCAAGATAGACATTTGTGTGTTCAGAATCTTTTTGTTTGCTCTTATCAGGAAATTTCATTCAGATTCATCCATTCATTTATGAATTATTGCCAGCTACCAAAAACTCAAACAAACTCTTACGCCTTTCACTTCCACATCCTGGCTCAACCACCCTGACCCCAAAAGTTATAATAATCCCAGCCATCATTATTTTATTAAATTTCCTGCAAATCCATTATTAGTTTATCTTTAATCATGATATCATAACAAACCGACCAACCAAGGTAGAAACATAACCTCCTTGGTGGAGGTAATTATTTTTCATACTGTTAAAACAGGATTAGATTCATGGGATAATATTAATAATAACAGATATCTCTGAAAGAAACTGTTGAGTTGGCAGCTTCACTAATACTTCACTTTCACCCAGTATGTCACATGCTGCACCTTTCTCACTATGGGACAGTATAATATTCAACATGTCTACATTTCAAACTGCACATTTAATTTAATTTAATATAATGTTATTCTGTTATATTGATCTGTTTGCTCTTTGCTGCTGTAACCCTGCATTTCCCCCGTTGTGGGACTAATAAAGGTTTATCTTATCTTATCTTTTATATGATAGGAATGTAAACTTGTCATATTGATTGTGATAAAATCATTGAAAGAGTGTAAGAATACTATAATCGGTCACAGTGAAGGACTCAACGATTATGACATCTATTTAGATAATTGGGGAGCCTACCAGCTTTGCATCAAAATGATTTCAACAGAGTTTGAGCTTCTTTTGTCCTATTTTCTAACGTGTCCTGAATGCAGCAATAGCCTAAGCTTATGTTCTTCTGTTGACAGACCACAGTTGAAACACTGTCTCAACTTTACTCTTTTGCTTCTTTATTGCAACCGAATGTATTTGCTGCATTTTTGATTTAGGTAGTACAAATGGAGCATGTGACTTTTCTTTACGGTCTGGCTTTAAAATCTTACCACAGTCGATTTTTTGGAAACAAGTTGACTGCAAATTGTGAACTCAGTCGGGACACCAAATGGCGCCTGTAGAATGAATGGCTGTTTTTATACAGTAGACTACTCTGTGTTTTCTGAACCGCCACTTTCACATTTTTCAACACTTGAAGGTTTTATTTATCTATGGGGACATGTTTGAGCGTCGGTGACGATCACATGCTCCCAGCATCTATCCGAGATGTCTTTTTTTTACATGTTGATTGGGTTTATGATTGAAAATGAAGAATTCATCTTAAGTTGATTTCACGTCATTCCGATGAACAGATGATCTGATGTTTTTCCTGTTTTTAACAGATGTTCAGTGGGTGTGGCTACTCGGTATTTATCCCGTTGAATCAAAAGCAGAGTTTTCTAACTGTCTGAGGATTTATTCCGATTGTGATCCACTGAGGATGACTTATTCTGGATTTGGTGGCATTGAGCTCTCAATGCTCTGTCTCTTCTCTGAATGTTTTAGCTCCTGGTTCTGGTTTCAGATCACTTCTGGAATTAGGTAAAGTTGGAAGTCTCTGCTTTGAAGCTTCACCTGCGTGGCACTTTCACCACATGGAGCTCGTATTATCAAAATGATGGGAAACGGCAGGAGGTCACTCCAACCGCTGCAGCAACTCTGAGCATTGTTAGCAATCCTTAGTTTACCCTCCAGCCACAAAATAGAAGATTCAACCAAACATATTAATTGGTGGCTTAAGGTACACATCTGTTATAGATAGGAATGCTAATATTGCTAACGAGTTACTACCAGGCGGTTATGGTTGAGCTAAAGTAGCTTTTCCAGCACCGATACCAAACCTTTTATTTCATTTTCACAAAATTACCATTATTTGGCTTGCCGATGTTGACCCTTTATGTGTGGAGTTCGTATGTTCCCCACATGTTTGAGTGGGTGCCCTTTGGGTGCCCTTTGGGTGCTCCTGTTTCCTTCCGCACTCAAAAAGCATCCAATGTTAGATGGATGCAGGCAGCAGATAGTGGTATCATGCAAATAACCACCCTCTAATTTACTCATGTGAACAAACCTCATCATTTTAAATTATATAAACATTTTTTTCTCAACATTTCTCCGATGCTCTCTGGGATCTATCAAGAGTTTTTTGTTTTCTTTTAAAAACAGAAAAAGAAATAACTAAAATATCCATCAATAATTGTGTATTTTTTTTAATTTTTTGATATTTTCATTCGAATAAACTCTTATTCATTACCGTCTAAAAGATACAATCCAAACATCAAACAGGCTGACTCCCTGCTGTTTCTTGTCCACCAGTTTTGCGCTCTGCATAATCAATAACCTGCGATCAATAATCAGCGCTTTCATATCCACTCAGCTTTTTCTACTATGATGGATATTGTACTGTACTGTATTAACTCCAATGCTGCATGCTCAGTGTGTAACTGTGTGAACTGTGTGTGTGTGTGTGTGTGTGTGTGTATGTGTGTGTTTGAGAGAGAGTATGTAAGTTTTTAATATTTTTTTCTTTTGTAGTATTTTGGAGTATTTCTTCTGCGTCGTGTTTAAAGTGTTTCTGTAAATAAACTGAGGTGTTAAAACACGGTTCTCTGATTTCCTTTAAAGACACAAACACATTTATTAATGAGCTGTTGACATAAGAGATAACTTAGAATAAGTGGATATTTATTTTCACAGGGTTTCTGTTATAGAGTTTAGAGGTTTTTTTATTTGAATATACACAACATAAATGATACACAGACAAAAATATCCGCATCTACAACATAACACTAACGATGGGACGGCACACTAGTAATATTTAACGAATGGACAAGAATAGACTAATACAAAATTAATATTGAATTTTACAGATTGAAAAATTAAAGCAAAAAAAATAAAAAAATAAAAAAATATTTTTTAAATGCATATATGTATATGTGTGTGTATATATATGCATTTACATTCAGATACACACATATCAGTGAGAGACATATTCCAAAAAAAGTGAACCGAAAATAAAATATGAGTTTTATACAACCATCCATTTTACTCGCTATTAGTGCTGGCCCATCCACGTCTTATATTAATGACTTATGTGGGCGTCCGGTATTGGACCAATGGAAGATCAGGTTTATACCATCGTGCCATTAGGTTGATTTTTTTGCTGCTGTAATGCCTGCCAATAGTAGCCTACACTGGTTTAGATTGAGAGATGAAGATGAATCATCATTGCGCGTACAGAGGCAAGCGTTAGACAGTATTGTAAATCCTAATAATTCAAATATCAAAATTGCACACGTCCAGAAATTACTAATTGATGCGCATTCCCAAAACAAATGCATCGTTGTCCCTGTTGTCTGAGTCTGCCAGGGATTACAGTTCGGAGTGTCAGCTAGTTTCATCTAGCCCACTGGAGGTTATTTTGTAGGGATCTGGCTGTGCTCCTCCTGTTCCTCCTCACACTGAGGAGCAGATACCAGTATGGCTGCTGGGTTGTTGTCCTTCTACGGACCTGTCCAGCTCTCTTTGTGTAACGGTCCGTCTCCTGGCATCTCCTCCATGCTCTTGAGACTGTGCTCATCGGAGACACAGCAGCAGCATGCAAGGATAAGCCATCCTGCAGGAGCTGAACCACCTGGGCAGTGAGCTGCAGGTACTGCCTCGTGTCACAAGTAGTGACAAAGACACCAGCATAACACAAAACTAGAGAAGAGTCAGTCAGAAAAGATAAGTAGAGGGAAATAGATTGTGGCCACCACCTGCAGAACCATTCCCTTTTTGGGAGTTGTCATGCTTTTGCCGCTCCATTCCACATGTTGTCATTTTCATTTGCAAAAAAAACATGTGAATGATTCACAATCCCTTGTGCTTCGGAAATGGACGGATTGATATCCCTGAAGTTTAAATGGCTTGGTGTCATACTTTGATGATTAAAAGTTGGCTTTAATTTTTTGAGTTGAGTATATACATACACGTGTGTGTCCTAGATCTGTTTTTTCATGTATGAACCACGACGCGGCAGCAGCGCAGCGGCACGTTCTCCAAGCTGCTTCGCCTCAACTTTGCTCCCGGAAGCGGAAATTCTTTCCTTTCTTGTTTCTGCTTGGTTAAGAGACACACAGAGGTGGGTTCTCCTCAACGCTACATCCAACTTTAATCCTGTGTTTAGGTGAACATCCGATTAATTTATGTGTCTGCATTGAATCTGTGATGGCTATTGACTTTATTGGAGGTTATATTGTTTGTCTGTGTGAAGGTTTATCACTGATTTTAGATGTTTAACTGCGGGACCGTCTCTAGCGGCATCATGTCGCCATCTTAGTTTCTATCGCGAAAATTAGGAGCATGAAAACTCTGTCATTACCATTAAATTATGTAGGCTTTTTAATGTCCAAAGATGTCCAGGGATAGTTTAGTGTCGGCCAAAGCATTCCAGTGAATTGTGAAACTTGTGCCCCGATTTTAAACGGACGTTTGCATGCTGGCATTAGCATCTAGGCTAACGTTAACATCTTAACTACTTATTCATTCTTGATCTGCGCCGCTTAAGAGCACAATTAAGTCCAATGTTCCCTGTAATTGTATTGGGTAGGATTGACGTTGGTAGATATCTGCTTGGACACCATGGAATTAACATTGTTGAAAGTGCATATGCAGTTAGCATTAGCTTGCAGTCTGAAGAGGGAAATCTGACTATGTAACTCCAGTTTCCTGCATGGACTCACAAATGAGCATGGAATCAAATCAGTCCTTTGGACTTTCTAATCTTTGGTCGACTATACTTGAAAAGCATATATTGGCATTCCTTTAATATTTGGATGAGCCTCTGTCATGAATAGTTCAGTATAGTTTTCTACTTGTCCCACTCTTGTAGTCTAAATGTAATTTGGTTATCAAAGGAAATGCATCTTATAAAATTAAACTTATTGCCATTTAAAGTTGATATTTTAGAGGTTTGTTTGCTTCCAGGTGATGGATAACCAATCGCAAAATAGTTGGTATCTTGTCTGTTGTGTGGATTGGTTGGGAGTGTTGCAGATTTGGATGTTCGATAAGATTTCATGTTGCTGAGTTCTTTGGCAGGGTTGTGTGTTTCTTTCCTGACAATTGGATCATTTGTTATCACATTGCCACTCATCAAAGAATTAATGAACCCTGTGGACAATTTCATGTGCCAGTTGCCAAATAACAAGTTATTGTAAAATGTACATTTTCGTTTCAATTGAGCTTTTTCTATACACGTTAATGAGCTGATCAGTAAGTGTGAAACGAAAAGGTATTTTACATATTTCAGTTATCCTAAAGAATTTTGATAACTTAAATTGTCAACTGAACATGTGCTGGACAGATTTAAAATACCTGAACAGTTTTGCTATTAAAGTTGAATTCAGTCTAGGAAAGAGCTTTTCAGACGAAGAGTTTGAGTGAAAACCGACTGGAGTGAAACATGAACGTTTTGTTTCAGGGGTAACTGTTGGAGCTTTTTCAGACTAACTCATCCATGATGGTCTGGAACTTTTCATCATGTCTAACTCTTTCTTCCTCTTCAACAGACGATGGCTCCTCGTAAAGGGAAGGAGAAGAAGGAGGAGCAGGTCATCAGCCTGGGCCCTCAGGTGGCCGAAGGAGAAAATGTGTTCGGAGTTTGCCACATCTTTGCTTCCTTCAACGATACCTTCGTTCACGTCACTGACCTTTCTGGGAAGTAAGTACACATTGAACACTGGTTTCCATGGTTCTGCTGACGTGCTGGCATACATTTACTGATGTGTAGCTACAGTTCACTTAAATTTGATAGATGAAATTAAAGTCAATATAGGCCTAAAAACTGGCATCAACTTGGCTACAGAAATATAATACCTTGATTTAACATCTCAAATTTGCAGCAATGAGAGGCTCAAACCAATGCAAGACATTGTAGAACCTTCGGTTGAGACAATAAGTTAATTTTACAAAAGTTGCACTTCGCCTTTATGGGGCTGAAACTGTATTACCCAAACTCTGCACAAAAATTAAAGAAATAGACAATAGTCAGTGTTTTATATGTAATATTTGTTAGATCCACAACAGTGATAATCTAGTGTGAGGATTTTCAGTATTTCCTAGCTTAATAAAGTCCTTCCATGAGTTTGAAACACATCACACCTGAAGTTGAAATATTGGCCATTTGTTTAAAAGAAGTATTTCATTTGTATGTGTGAATTTATAAAAATACCTTTGTGCATGGGAGTTACTGATCTAGTTTGTTCTAAATTTGTTTATCTAAGATTTGTTTTCACGATTTCCTCCCAAAGAAAAGACAAACAATTGAATTGCCTGACTTTTTTAATGTCAGATGGTCCTATATTTCTTTAACCTTTTTTAAATGGGCATTCACTTGTCAGTGGGGTGGTTCAATATCCAACCATACAGCCTACTTTGGGCATAGTCCTGATGATGAGTGATCACATGAAGGTTAGGAAGTTCTTTGCATGGTCATCTTTCATTACTCATAAAATGTCTCTGGATGCTGGCACATGTTGTAAATAAAGCTTTGAGTGTTTTGTCAGACTAAATGAATTGCACTAACAACTTCTGCTTTTTTGTGTTTCCAGGGAGACAATTTGCCGTGTGACCGGTGGCATGAAGGTGAAGGCAGACAGAGATGAGTCTTCTCCCTACGCCGCCATGTTGGCAGCTCAGGACGTTGCTCAGCGCTGCAAAGAGCTTGGAATCACAGCGCTGCACATTAAGCTGAGAGCGACCGGAGGAAACAGGTATGAGACTGTCTCCAACTGTCTCTGAATACCTGTGAATCATGTTTGTTTGTTTGTGTTTGTTTTAACCCGTGGTGTTTTTTTTTGCCTCAGGACAAAGACTCCTGGACCTGGGGCTCAGTCTGCTCTCAGAGCTCTGGCTCGCTCCGGCATGAAGATCGGACGCATCGGTGAGTCCATATTCTCTCCTTTCTTCTGGAATTTTGAATCATCCTCTTATGTTTTAGTGTGATCCTCTTAGTATGTGACCAGATGCTCTTATAGCCCATTTGAGAGCAGATGGAGCCAATCCTTCATTCAGGACTGTATAAATACGAATCCTATCTTTTTAGTTGGAAAATGGGTTTTTGGACTTGTCTGAAAACTATTAACTGGTGTGAACCACCTGGACTTACTAAGGAAGTAATTCTCAGTCTTGAGTTTATATTGAAAAAGGATTTCTGCTGGTGTTAAATTTTTGATTGAGGCTTGATATACAGTATATACTATAAAATTTGTTATGTTTGAAATATTAATTATAGAATTTATTGCTACTCCAACGATATTCTTAAATATGTACCAACTGTTCAGAGTAAATCATTTATAACCTTGTGTTTGAACAAGCTATTTTGCATTCATCTTACACTACAGATCCTTCAGTACTTTTCCACATAAACATCTAGACTGAAATCGCCACCTTTCTGATTCTGCTCTAACTTTCATCAGCAGGAGCGATTGTCCAGCTAACCCAGTCCCAGTGATGCTTTCTTAAATAATAAAAATTCTATTAGTGGATGCAACATAAATACGAAGGGGCCAGCTTTAGCTCAGAGGATGGAGCAGTCGTTCCTCTACTGGGGGACCAGGGTTCGAGCCCAACCCCCTGACACAACAAGCCTAGGGTCCTTGAGCAAGACCCTGAAACCTCAGCTCCCAGGGCGTTTCACAGGGGCATAGATTAATTTCACGTGGACGTACTGTATGTATGTACTGTGTAACGTGATAAATAAAGGAATGATTATTTTATTTTGGTGCAGGAAATGTACCACTGACCTAAGGTCTGGAACCAACTTAAAAGTGCTCCTAGATTAAACATAATTTTTTTTCTTCTTGATTAGGATCTGTGTGGAGGATTTTGGTAGACATTCATTATTTTAGCCTGCAATGTTTGACCCTGACTTTTTCTTTTGGTTTAATCAGAGGACGTCACTCCGATCCCGTCAGACTCGACCAGGAGGAAGGGTGGACGTCGTGGTCGCCGTCTGTAAACTGCACCAAGATTTTCTGACAATAAAAAGATTAAACTCACTGTTTGCATCGAGTCTCTGTTCACACCTGACAGAGGTCCGCAGTAATGAGAACAGCCTAAGTGGAGACTATGATTACTGATTTGTTTGACATGAGTTTTTGTCTAGCCGTCTGTTTTCGATAAAAAATAAGATACATTCTACATTTTGATGTTAAATTATCCAAATAGATGATCCAGATAGTTTCCACAGCCAAAGTTAATTTTGAAGCGCATCAGTATTTGGTACTTTTATAGATTGACTCGCCCATGTTGGACCTCATCGTCTCCAATATGAGGCTAAAGGAGTCTTTTGATCAGAGGAATGGACTCAATTGATTTCATTCCAGATAACTCAACTGATTGTGATGGAATACTCAGTGTCAGCCCAACCTCATTTTTTAAATGCCATAAAAACTTGAGCAGTAGGCCAGTAAATTCCGCTACAGATGCGTCTGACAAACCCCCAAACAGTCACATGCAACTGAGGATTCCGTTTGTAGAAAGCATTTTGGAGTTTATCTGGATTGCAATTAGTCAAGAATTGTTTACCTTTGCAGAACATAGGATGAGGCCATGTTCATATTGTAGTCTGTTCTAAAGGGGGCTTACTGCAATTCATCCAAACAGGAATAGTTTATATACACTGAGTCAAAAGGTACACCAGCTGTTTTGGAAGCCTAATGAATGTGAATCACATAATTGCACCCTTGACTTTCATGGAAGCTTATTCTCTCTCAATAGCATCAGGGATATCCTCTTCGTACACATTAACTGCTTTTTAATTCAAATGTTAACTTGAGATC
The DNA here is from genome assembly GCA_009660295.1 of Lophius piscatorius. Lineage (NCBI taxonomy): Eukaryota > Metazoa > Chordata > Actinopteri > Lophiiformes > Lophiidae > Lophius > Lophius piscatorius. The sequence goes on along the minus strand of VRLP01001312.1, from coordinate 50,340 downwards.
AAATAGTGGAACAATTACCATTTGGTCAATGGCCTACAAATGAAGATCTTATAGAATGCCCCAGAACTACAAAGATTAATTGGAGAAAAAAAAATTCAGATTATTAAAGCGGTCAAAGAGAACACTACACCACATAGTGTGCGTTTACTTCCCTGTCCTTGTCCTCGTACTGTATGGGCAGTTTATGTCGTTATCCAGCAGGAGTCGTCACACAGCCTGATGACACTTAATGTTCATAAAATCAGCAGATAATGAAGTCTGGCTGAAAGCTGTAAAACAGCAGGATGCTCCTTTAATACAGTCTGACATTTAGACATCTGTGCCTGTCTGTAGGCCATACCTACCCTTTAGTTTCCCATCATGTTGCGGTCTCTGGGGATCATGGGTAGGCCAGTGAAGGGATTGAACAGCAGCTCAACATGAGATCTGAGGTCCTACAGGAGTTCTTGTTGCTGCTGTCTGACCCCCCACTAACCCACTTCTTGTTTCTAAAGGTTTGAATCTGCTCAGACAGTTATTGATGGACTGGGTCTTTAGTCCTGTAATGGGTGGGACTGACAGTGCAGGGAGCCAATCAGAGCAAAGTACTGAGTGGAAGAATAAACCTATAATACTCGGAGTTCATATTGAAGCTTTAATGTTTCCACAGGAGAAACGTAGATGACGATTTTTAATTTTATTTAAATAATACAGAATAACAAATAGAAAATAATGAAGATTTAAAATAATAAATGAAGGCAACATTTTATCCGACAACTTAGCTGGAGCTTTTGGCTTTTATTACAGGTACAGATTTGTTACTCCTCAGTCGGAAGGCACTGCTCCGCCAACACCTCCTCTTCTCCTGCTCCATCTTTCTCCTGATTCTCCTCAGTCGGAAGGCACTGCTCCGCCAACACCTCCTCTTCTCCTGCTCCATCTTTCTCCTGATTCTCCTTTGTCTCCTCATCTCCTCCTCCTCCTCCTCCTGAGGACAGGGTGGTATCGTCTCCATCGTAGATGATGTCTTCAGGGTTTGGAGCTGGAGGACAGAATTCCTCATCTGGAAGAATCTTCTGAAAGATCGACTCCGCCTGAGGAGATGTTAAAAATGAAATCAGTTTGATAAAAGTTTCAACTTAAACATGAAAGTCAATCTGACAGAATAAAAACAGTCCTTTATGTCACAAATCAAAGTGGCTTTATTATTATTGTTTGACAGAAAAATACAGCAGATCCACATCATTATGGACAATTGTGAAAGATGGCGAGGGTGAAGGAATCGGGTGGTATTGCTAAAACCAGCATGAGGCAGAGCCAAACAAAGTGACATAAATTTTGGGGAAATGTTGATCAGCCATTACATTAAAACCACCTGTCTCCATTTTGTCACTAAAAAAGCTCTGGTTCAGAACCAGCATGAATTTATTCAGCAGTTCATGCAGCAGTAGCTCTTTTGTGGAATTGGAAAACACAAACAAGCCTTCATTCAGGTCTGCAGTGTCGTCTTGCCTTCACAATTTGTCGAAGTGGTTCAGATCCAACGAATGCCAATTTTTCCTGCTTCCAACATTATCTTTAAGGACACAATTTTCACTTGATGCAAAAAAATACCACCCACCTACGGGTGCTATTATAACGACATAATTAATGTAATTTGTTCCGCAAACCTCTGTGAAAGTTGCCGACCATTGCGTGACAAATAATTTATGTGCTTGTATTTGTAGTAATGGATTAATAATAAGCCACAGAAAGATCCAATTTGGCACAAAACAAAGAAGGAAGTTGGTTACTTTATATAATGAAATCGTTAAAGCTGCACCTCCGCTAACAGCTATTTCCTGTCGTGGGGATCTGGACCAACAATCTTTTTTTTAAATTACACACGGGTTTAGCTTGGTTGGTGCCCTGGGCGAACCAACCAAGCTAAACCCGTGTGTGTGTGCGTCACCTGTTTGATGGAGTGTTCGTGTCCCACAGCTCCATCCGGTCCAGAACACAGGTACACGTTAGGGGGGAGGTTGGGATCTTGGATCTTCAGCCCTGAAGTGTCAGCCATGTTGAAATAGAGACACCAGAGGACAGACGGACAGTTTTCTGCAGAGACAGTGAACACGTGTCTTTAATGAGAAGGTCTAAACCAGAAAGGAGTTCAGCTACTGTCAGTGGAACCTGTGGTGGTGTTAATCAGAAAGGGCAACATAAAGACAGACATCCTCAAAGACATCTGAAAAATATCAATTAAAGGAGGCAGAAGAGACGACAAAGGAGAGGTGTTGAGTTTAAATGTCAGGGAGGTCATTACTCAAATGTCGGAGGAGGTCGGAATCAGAGGGTTTAGTAGGATTAATAGACAACCAGACGCACGTCTTCAATAAAATGCTTCTATTCCTCAGTAAAGCTGCATTTAAAACTTTGAACTATTGAAGTACTATACATGAAATACTTTTAAAGAAATAAATTAAACCTGTTACTAAAAAAAAAAAAAAAAAAAAGCATAATTAAAGGGTAAGTTCGCAGTTTTTTAAGTTTCTCTTGAAAGTCCAGTGATTGTAGAAAAAAAAAAACATTTAACCAAGCCTACATGACACACGTAACGTCCGGTCGCATATCGACAGAATGATCCAAGGAGACGGTAGGCATCCCATAAATGCCTACCATAAATGGGATCCCTACCGAAAATGTAACCACATTGGGCAGACGGTGTGAGTTTGTTGATTGAATTTTCAACCGGCTAAAACTGTCTTTTAATTAAATAACCTCTTTTAATAAATATAACCTCTCAGTTTAATCAAAGTAAATAAATGTCAGCAAGAGGATGATCCAATAAAAGGCATAAAATAAAACTGCTACTTCTTTAAACATCCTTCTCCAGTCTTGTTTTTGATATGAAAGTGATGGCATCTTAGAACAAATGCAGATACATGATGTGATAATGATTTTCTACTCCAGTATAATGACTGTTAAAAATTGTACTCCTGTATACTAGCATAAATGTCAGTCTCAAACAGTGAACTGTTAAAATGCCAAATTATCATATGGAAGCTCTGGGGGCTATAGACGCATTCAAGGCATTCAATCGTTTGGGGACTAGTGTAAGAAAAAACAGAAAAGAAGAAAAGAAAAGACTTCTGGGACGGAAGCAGATCATTAAAAAAACAAAAAAACATCACGAGATTCACTTTGTATTTCTACTTCTACTGTTGTTGCTCTGGTTAATTCAGTCACACTGATGGCCCTGAACTACATGATGCTCATCCCACTTCATGTCTATAAGGGCCAAAATATTAGAAATATAACTTTCAGTTCAGGGACATTGTTTCCAGTGTTTTAAGTTATTAATTGATTAATCAAACAAATGGTAGATTAATGGTTAGTGAAAATACTAGTTTCCGCTCGACATCCAGACGAACGAAGCCGCAGTCTAACAGAAACATGACACAATCTTCTCTCCTCCTTCATCATCTTTGATAAATCTTCTCATTCCTGTATCAATCCGTCCTCAGTCGTGAGTGTGTGTGAATGAGCGTGTGTGAGTTTCAGTGTGTTCATCCCTGCAGGTTGCTCTTGTTATAATTAAAGGCAGAGAGGAAAATGATGAATTAAATAAAGTATGGAGGAGGTCAGAGAGGAGATAAAGTTTACAGGATAGAGAGAGTATCATTTACTTTAGAATGTGTTTCTGTGTGCGTGTTACCGTTGTCATCTGACTCTGATGTACGGAACATCCTCATAACCACCGGTGACAGGTCCTCGTAGGCGGAGCCAACTGACTTACAGGTGAGGTGGACCAAATCTGGAGAGAAAAAAATTTTTTTCAGACACTTCAATCGGTAGCTAGGACAGTAACGGAGTGATGGTTGTTGCCATGACATCAGCCTGCTGAGTTTCTTCTTGTTATAGGTCTTACTTTCAATGTAAGTAACGCATCCATCGAAGGACGCGGTCGACACGCTGGACAGCACTGAGAGCTGTTTAATGAGATGGTCTGCCGTCAGCAGAATTGGCCATTTCTGTCAACAGCTCTGTCCATTCTTATTCTTAAATCATGAAGTGTCGTTCCTGTTGCTTAGCAACATTGACAGCTGGAGTTAAGCTACCATGCATTGCCCTTTTTTCGATATATATCAAAGTCAAGGAAATTTATTTGTGTAGCAAATTTAAAATCCAACACAGCATTGTTCAAGTGCTGCACAGCATACACCATCCAGCCATTATGTTAGAACCACCTGCCAGAAGTTCTGTAGGTGCCCTTTTTTGTTGCCATATCAAGTCTGCGATACATCGTGTGTTCTGACACCTTCCTGAGTCCAGCAATAACTTATTTGGCAAGTTACAGTAGCTGAGGTGCCAATGTAATCAGTTAACCGATCGGTCTCTGTCAGTGGTTATAATGTAATGGGTGATCATGTATGAGAAATATAAACCGGTGAACAATCTCAAACAAATGCAATCACTTTATTTTAGTGCAGAAAAACAACGAAGCATCTTCATGTGTAGCCTTTAATATTTCACACAAAGGGAGTTAGAAGAAAATGAGGTCTAGTCCAGAACAGCCAGTAAGAAAATAAGTGTCTGAGATTTGAACTCTAGAAGAGATGACAAAGGCCTGATCTGGAAGTATATCATTTCAAAGTTAAGGAACTGCCAACTCAAAACTGCTGCTCCAGTGAGCTCAGCGGGCAACATGAGCAAAACGGGGGTCTGGCAGATTAGTCGGGGTATTCCATTCAATCATACGAAAACAAACACACTAAATATAACAAAATGTAATTGCGTGACGAGTTCTATACTGAGGGGATGTCACATGATGGGTGATATAAGCTCATGCATAAAGGTGTCTTTAGGTGCCTAGAAGCTGCATTCTGGACAATCTGTAATCTGGGTCCAAACTGTAGCATAGTAGCAGTAAAAGTACTCCAGTCAACTGTGGCAGTGTATTTTTTTATTTTGTACTTTGTAGAGCCGTATAAATCAAGTGTATTTTTATTATTACTATGATTATCGTAACATTGACAACCATAACCACCCTATCATTTTTATACTGGGGGGATAAAAAAAATCAAACTGCTTTGCATTTCCTATATCCTTTACCAATTTTCATGAAACGCTGTCAAGAATTGTTTTGTCCCTCCAGCGACCACAAAAACCAGCAAACAAAAACAAAACAGCCACCAATTGTGGAGTCGATGTTTAAAAATATTTTCAGGTACTTTATATTCTGGATGGATTTTGGATGGAGTTAAATGTTGTTTGCAAAACCTGTAGATAGAAACATAAACCTGAGAAAAACTTAAAACATTTTTCATCAACTTTAAAATAGCCAGTTAATTATTTCCTCAGAAATAAAATATATTTTAATTAAGGCCTTGTAAATATGTTTTTTAAAACTTCGCTTCACTGTGATTGAACACACCTCTGTGTGTGTGTGTGTTTGTGTGTGAGTGTGAGTGTGAGTAGGTTTAGATAAATGGTATTTTTTTAAGGGTTTCAGGCTCACTGACTCCGTAACCAATCACACTGCAGCACCAGGAGCACACAGCAGAAGAAGATGACGATGATTTGACAGGCGGAACACATACACACCCCTGCTGCCTGTGTGTGCGTGAGTTGTTGGTCATTAATCAGTGTTTCTCTCCGTGGATTCATTAAGTTTCTTTTCAAGGACACTGCAGGATTTTCAGCTGCAGTCTCAATGATCATCGCCTCATGCTTCAGGTCTTTCGTATAATGCGTGTGTTCCATATCATGATTGATCTGTGTGGAAATAACGACTACCAAAAGCTCCTCAAGGACCCTTCAACACCGCACAAAAACTCAGGGGATTTAAAAATATTCCGGGGTGGGCATTTCAGTCAAAAATACTAACCTGTAGTCATTTGTGCATGCACACCAACGAAAACCCAACCGGACAAATTCAAAAGGGAGGAAGTCACTCTGGCTTTGCTTTTGTCCACAGTACAGACTGTATGATCCAAACGGGTTTGCATCTCAGCTGCTTTATCAGCATAGAGTTCCACACCGAACATTGATAATCGCAGTATCCTGGACAGCTGTATCAGGTTTCTACTGTTGCTGTAGCATCATACCTACACAGCGGTGGTAATAACGGATTTCTTCTTGTGTTAAAGGCGAGCGCAAACACAGTTGAGGATGACTCAATATTTTTCAGGCGACTTCATATGGTTGGCACGTGATGTCTTTAAATTTTTGGAAACTGCCAGGTTTTTACCAATCGTATCGGCCTCAGTGAACTTCTTCAAACACCTGGCAAAGTCTGAGACAAATCCATCGTTATTAATGTCATTAAACCCCAAAAAGTAAAAGAAAAAATCCTAATGAAACAGACTACCATGAGGTGTGGACCCAGGCCTCCTGTATGGAAGTTACCCCTGAAGCCGTTTCATCCATTTAACAACGCAGGCGGCCCCTGACCTTCAGAATCTATTGAATTTCTATAGACATTTATAGAATTTCCCGGCTGTGATGACATGCCGGTCACGATCATGATCATGTTTTTCAAATTCTGGAGGCGGGGAAGTCCACCAGACAAATCACCTGAGAGAAATCACCTGTGGCTGGGTCGCCCAGGGTCAACATTACCTACCATTTATCACTGAAGTGTTCTAAGGAACAGTAACAAGTGCAAAAGGCTGGCCTATTATTCCTACTCTTGCATAAAGTGCTGAAAAGGTGGCTGGTTCTGACAGATATGTGTCAGAAGACACAGTTTATCTTAGATCCTGCTTTGGGACAATATTAGGCAGGTGGTTTTAATTTTATGGTTGATTGTGTATAATAAGTATGTAGAGGAGATATCTGGAGACCTACTATTGCAATTAAAAATGAGAATTTAGGTCAAAAACGACATGAGAATGTTGACAGGAAGGGGAAAAGATTACTAGATGTGATGAGAGTGAAGTGAATTTACACAATGTAACGATATAGAAGGCCTATTTGTCTCACATGTTCCAGGCATGCAGGTCATCGTGGACGAACAGAGCTCCACCATCCGCACTGCCGGACATCCAGCTGATATTTGAGGAATTGTTACTATGGAGACCTGTCAGACAAGAAAGAAAGACAAAAGTCGTGAATGAAAAACCTCCTCAGAGCGTTGAAAACTAAATTAGTTTAATCTTATTACGGAACACTGCAGGCTAACACACACACACACCCACACACACAAACGCGCACGCACACACACACACACACACACACACACACACACACACACACACACACACAGAGGAAGGAAGATCTATGAAGTATCATAATTCTCTGACCAAACCTAATTCAATATTTCAATATTTAACACACACCTAATTAGCGAGGTGTGTTAGTGTGTGCGTGGGTGTGTGTGCGTTTGCTCAAACAGATTAATTTTGGAGATTTTCTTCAGTAAGTTACTCTTTATGAGACTTTCTTTCTTCGCCATCATTTTTTCATGAACATCAATCCCACAATTCACTGGGGGTGAAGGATACAGTGAACTCTGACCTGAATCTTCACTCTTAAATACTTTCATAGTTTGATCAACTTCCCCATTCAATAATTGCATGATCCACTAACCAGGTAGTTAGTATCACTTGCATGAATTTAGTTGTATAAAAACAACACAGAATTTATCAAAGTGCTGCAAAGCATACACAAATCAGCCTTAACATTAAAACAACCTGCTTTATATTCTGTAGGTCCGGTTTTTTTCTGCAGAATCAGCTCTGCGACGGTGTGTTCTCACACCTTTTCATTAGAACCAGCATACATTTTTTTTTTTTATCAATTTGTGATACAGTAACTTCTCTGTAAGAGTGGACAATTGGTCATGGGTGCAAGTTTCTGTCAAGAGCCTAGACACTGAATTGTGGACAAACTGTAACCTATATAGAGGAGCTTGGATCATTGGAACAGACCTTTTCAAGTTCTTTAAAGGAAAGGAAGGGTTTGACCTCAGCTAAATCTTGTAAAAGACTGCTTTTATAACAGAATTCATCTGCATATCTAGTCTAAAAAAAAGAATAAAAAATAACCAATAGATGCTCGACCAGATAGGGAGCCATAGAACCGCGAGAGGGAGAAATATTTCCAGGAGGAACTTTTGAGGGACTGACTACTAAAACATCATCTTTAGTTCCATTGAGGTTGAGGAAACATTGATAAAATCATCTTTAAACCTCAGCCAAACAGCTCGGTGAGTAAAATAATATTGGACACAATAACATACATGTAAAGATATTTTAGTTGGGATTAAAGTGGTGCGTGAAGAAACATTAGCATAAACAGAGCCCTACTGCAGCTAGCAGAGCTAAAAGAAAGAGTAAACTAAAAATAAATATGATTTGATAATGATTTACCTCTTGGTCTGAGTCACTGGGCAGAATGGAGCGATCAGTTATCAAAACAGCTCTTGAGATAAAACTGCAGAGAAACAAACACACAGGAAGTTAAAGGTTTCAATATGATCCAAAACAATCCAACCCAGAATCGATTCCCTGATTCTTACCTGCGAGGTTAATGATAAAAAAAAACTTATTAGATCTGCCACCAATCACAACAGCAGTAGAATATTATAGTCTTTCAGGACGATGTGAGAAACATTACATCACTAAACAGTTTGATGGTGCTTACCATGATGTGTGAAGAGATTCTTCTGATGGTGCTGTGCCATTGGTCAGTGATGACTCAGAAGGTGCGTCGACCCTTTTCGAGTCTTCCGACACGTAGCCTTCCTCCACCACAAAATGGTTGCAGCTGATTCGTTGTCCTCGGCTGTCAATCACCGCCTTACACCTAAAATTAGGAGAATGAGAGAAGACGCCATGATGTCATTGATTAGACTGAAGGCAGTCACATGAAGTCTGAGTATTTTACCCAGAAGTTTAATAAAACAGCAGCTTTAGACTCAAGTTTAAACAAGGCACACATTGTCGTCCCTGACAAGGAGGGTATATCACTGAAATGCCCCCAAGTACAAGAAATGGGGCAGATTTAGCCCATGTCTTGATGCTACAAGCCGTAGGTCGTTGAGCAAGAGCCTAAAACCCCAGCTCCCTCGGAGGTTGGTGAAATGCACAGGATAAATTCCATGATATAGTACTTACTATCATTAGAATTAAAACTCCTCAAAATAAAATCGAATCATTAATTATCTCAAACAGTCTATGACTATTTCTATGAAGTCAGCAATTTATTCTAAGATAAGATCCGTGTGACTCAATAATGAAGATAAATCCAATTAACAGTTTTTTCTGAGCTCAGTAATCAAACAAGTCAGATCCAGTCCTGATGATTAAAATATAATATACGTCATATATATCATGTCGAGTCCATTGTTATGCATCAAAAGTGGAATAAATCGGACTGGTTGAGAAATTATGGATGGGATGATAATTTTAGAGATAAAGCTCCCACTAGTGGTGGACATATAATAATAATAACAATAATAATACATTTAATTTATAAATTTGGATCAAATCTCAAAGTGCTAGAAAGTAAAGCCGATAAAAGCATCAATAAAAAATATAATAATAACTATATAAAAATATGACTAAAAAGCAGCAATGTTAATTAAAGTTATAGGTTCTGCTAAAAAGGAAAGTTTTAAGTCCTTTTTTTAAATCTGTCAGTCGTCTGTGGAGCCCTCAGATGGTCAGGGAGGGCATTCCACAGACGAGGGGCAGCAGAACAGAAAGCCGATTCCATAAAATCCCAGACTTCTTCTAGGATATGATTATTTATTGAACAATGTTTTGTAAATAATTAAATAACTCAACAAGAATCATCTCCTCTCCTTGTTACTTGACTGTTTGTCTTATCCTCTACTGGGCAACTAAGTTGCCCTAGATATCCTGCTACTTCAATAATTTGAAGACATTACTGGATAGTTGACCTCTTTATTTGGGTTAGCTGTGAAATGTATAGTCAAAACAAAACACCCCCTTGCATCAATGACATGCAAAATTTAATTCACTTAGTAGAAAATCTGTGTCTATCTCTACCCATTAATAGATCTATAACAGCCCATAACAATTACCATCCAACTTATAGAATTCTATATGAAAAGCACACAATCATTGGCACTACTAATCACTTGTGAAATTTCACTGAGTGATGTCAGGTTTTTCAGGGGATTTGGATAAACTCTTATACTTTATTATGTACGGACAGACAGAAAGGAGTTGCCCTACATGCTTTTGTGAGGGCATAAAAAAAAAGACAAAAAAATTTCACATTTCCGGAACTAGAATCCACGACTTTGGTCAACTTTAATTTAATCACCATGTGTATGTCTTGTGAATCAACTAATTGATTAATTGAATTTTTTTTATATCTACCATTGTGGCTTGACCCAACGATTAAAGCACTAAGTTTAAACTCACAGCTTTTGAGATTTAAATATTTCTCTCTATTAAATTGTGATTTCAGAATAAAAGTGATTGATTTTTGGGGACACCGCCATTTCAAGGGTGTCTCTCTCACACACAAACACACTGCTGAAACCTATTATTGGGAATAATGATGCGCACAAAAGCTCATCCATAACCTCTGACATACAGACACGCGCACACATTTTTGGAAGCAGCAGCACCAGAAGGTCACACACACATAAAGATAATAGATTGATACACATATACACACAGAGACACTCACACATCCACACTTCTTTGTTAATCTCATTGCTGCCATGTTAGCTTCATTAGCATTTTCACATTCAGATTTGCTGAATGCACAACCTGCTGCCAGGAAGAACTATAACAGGCATGACTACATAAAGGTTAGTGGGTGTAGCTTGACCGTTAACCAACAGCAGCAGATTCAAATTGTTTAATCAAAATAACACAATCTGCATCAGCAAAAATGGCAATCAATATTTCTTAGAGTCATAACTGAGTGAAATGTGAAATGATGGATTATGCAGGAATCCAAACTAGAATTGGACTCACCAAGGCCCAACTGTCCACTGTAATTCAATCAAGTCTTTCTTTACTCATTTCCTTTTGACCAAAATATAAGGTTACTGTATTTGTAGATGACTTAATTAAATCTAGTGTATCCAGATTTTTTTCTTCTTCACCAAATCAAAATAACTCACAGATACCAACTCCCACAATTAGGCAGAATTTGTTTTTTTGTCAAAATGTGTTCAACGAAATATTTTTATTTTTTTTAAATGTATGAAAAATGCAATAATGTGCAACTTCAAATATCCTGGATCCGAACCAAACTTTAATGGGGTCCACTCTGGTTGAAGAACTATCATCCCAAATTACATGAAAACTTGTTAGGTAGTTTTTGCATAATCTTGCTGACAACCAACCATCAAACAGACAGGGGTGAAACTAAAACCTCAGAGAAGGTCAAGGTCAATGCAAAATCCTAATGTTTTGTTTTCAAAGTAATCCTGAATTATTTTTCGTTACATTTCTGAGTCGACTGCAAAAGAAAAAGTTGGAAAACATTGTTTCCCGACAGCAGGGGTTTATCCCTATAAAGTCGCCAAGTCCTCTGCGTTTTGCAAGCAGTCCCTCTGATTGAACTCCTCTAATTAAATGTGACTCATACTTGTTAACTTCTACGTTGTTGACTTCTATGAAGTCAACAACATGCTCCGAGATAAGATCCCATAGTGACTCAATAATGAATACAAATACAGTTAATATTTTTTTTCTGAGCTCGTAAATAAAGCCTCTGAACTATTAAAAGTTAAATAATATACATATAAATAAACAAGATGGATCTGCTTGTGTATATTCATCGGAGCCCCTTTTTTTTTTTTGAGTGTGAAAATCCAAACTATTATAGTGAAAAATAAATGATGAGTAAAATGTAAAATATGACTTATACATGATAGAATTAATCAAGCTGATTCGTGTATAACAAATTTTGACTAAATTGGACCGACGGTAGAGAAGTTGTCGCACGAAAACTAACTAATCCTAACCTCCTATTGGCAGAAATATGCAACCAAATTTTCACAAATCAATCCAGATATTCCTCACACCAAGATCTACGGGGGTATAGAACTCGAAAATGATCCATGTAATAGTTGTTGAGTCATCACGTTAACACAAACGATCTGTGGCCAACGAGGTATCAGAAATTCTCCCACACTATCTCAAACCTTTCTACATATAGGGTACAACTAGAAAGGGCCATTTGTTTCCAAGGATACAGACGCCCCTGCTACTGGAAAACCGTATTTGAGCTGATCTCATTGGTGGATGTGAGTAGTCTGAAATGTATATCAACTGAAATGTGTTCAAATGTACTTTAAAGTGTAAAAACAGTAAACACATTCATTGGATTCAGTGTAGCGCTTTTTGAAAAGATTTTGTTGCATCCTATATGGTTGGATATTGAAGAGCGATGTCATAGAAGACGATCCCCCTTTGCTGTGGGCATACACAGGGTGACCATACAACACAAGACAAAGAAAAAGACTATTATGTCAATACAGGCTGTCACTGAGGCCCCTTAATGATTTCATACACCTGAACACACCAGGCTGAAGGAGAAAGAGCTGACATGCTAACAGACTAATGTCACCGTGATAACAAAATCTGACAGCTATTTTTTAACGCCGACCTTCAATAGGTCACCTGTGTGTGTCTCGTGTGTGCTTGCCTATCCTTCCTGTTCAAATCTGTGATTGGATGATAATTTATGATCAGTAAAATATTCAATTTATGAAGAGGAAATTAACATTATAATTTAACCTCTGATCCTCTTTATCTTCTCCTCTTCACACCTCACGGCTCCCTCTCTCTCTGTCTGTGTCAGTGTCTCCCTAAGATTATTTTCTGCCTTGTCAACTGCCAGATTAAATGACTGATTGACTGCTGACACTCTCACACACTCACTCTGCCTGTCCCACACACATGCACACATTAGCCTTGTTTCCATCACTTTCAGGGACATTACAAACAGTGCCCTCCAGAAATACTGGCAAACTTCAAAAAAAAAGAAAAAAGAATTGGCTATACCCGCTACCCAAATTTCAAATTATTTACATAAATCTGAACCTTTCCTCAACATAACTAAAAAATCATTAAATTCTTAATATCAAACAAATATCTATCTCTAAAACATGTGTGCAACAACCTTAGAAATACTTTGATTAAAAAAAGGTAATTGGAGCAAATCTTAATTGATATTGAAATGAAATTAACGTTAATAAGACAGATTGTTAGTTGCAATAGGAGATTATTAATGCATTAGACTGAGGATAATGGCTGCTGTGCTGAAAGCATGCTGTCTTAGTTATGATAATTACACTGCTATTAGTCAATTATCGTTATTTTATCCACCATCAAAAATCCACAATCGATGGACTTGCTGTTGTAAAAGTTCACCAGTGTTGTAACCACTGCTGCCCACTCTTGATTTGTTGGAAGCATGCAAACTGTTTTACCCAGCTGGGAAAAGTCTGGCTCACGGAATCAGTAGAGAAGCAGCAGATTCATCTCACATCCCTGCTGGATGGACATCTGACAAACACGGTCATTCCCACCTCAAAAATGCCTTTTTATTTTCTCACAGTATTTCTAAAACTGAGTAGTGAGACTTTGAAGCTTGAAACACAGCACGCCAGTTAGCTCCGAGTTGTCCATCAGGAAAGCTGTGTGCTGGGTGGAAGGATATTAGGACATTGGAAAACACCGGTGTCAAGTCATGTCAGAGTCACTTTTTAAAGTTTACAGTCATTTCATTTAATGCTATCTTATCTCTGCATGGAAGATTTCAGTCATCGGTTGATAGAATCTTAAGTTATCCGAGAAAGAAGCTGAAGTGGAAATTCTGCTAGCAGCCATTCCACAGAATAGTGGTGGAAGACTCTGACTATAATCATTACCTGCTTTATTCTGTGTTTTTTTCCATACGGGTTTCATTATCAGGTATGTAGAGAGGAAGGTACCTCTGCGAAAAATGTATCTCTCTGGAAACATCAAGTGTCCATGAGCAAAATACGGACCTAGATTTGCTCCAAGGGCGCCATATTGTGCTGCCTACTGCTCCACAGGGATCGTTCAAATGTGGAGAAAAAATTTCACGATGTTGAACAACAGTATACTTTGTATGTGACAATAATGCTTCTTCTTCCTCTACAGACAAAAAAAAGATGAAAATTCATAATCACACCTACAGGCAATTTCTAGTCACAAACTCACATATATTCAGGTTTTTGGACGGTGGGAAGAAACCAAAGCAACTGGAGCAAACCCACAAAGACACAGGGGGAACATGCAAACTCCTCAGAGACATAATGTCTCTAGTTCTATGGTATCCTGCCGTATTTCAGCCTTTAACTCCCATGTACTTTAGGAGAAGTGGCAGTTAAAAGTAAATCCAGAATCCTACTCTATCACCTCCACAAACCATAATGTAATGATGTTTGTGCAAATTTGTCCAAAGTCACGGTCACAACATGCTTGGTCCCAAATATAAAAAGAAACAAATATTCTTTAGTTATTGAACCAAACATAAGAGCTTGCAGAGAAATCTGCTAGCACCTTAGCTCTGAGGCTAACAGGAGTTTCGAAGTTGAACTACAAAAGAAAAAACTTCCAACGTATTTAATCACCTTGTGACCCTACTCAATCAACTGACTTGATTTTTGCAAAATGATTTCACTTCAAGTTTCATCTGCAGAGAAAAAGACAAATGTGGTCCAGATTTAGGAGGACAAATCTGACAGTAGACAGGCCCTGACATTATCCACACGTACAGCATATGAGAAGTATCACTTGTAGTTTTCTGAGTACTATGTACATTATAGTGAGAAGTATTTGTACCTGTTGGTGTCCTTGTCCACCACTAGACAGTTGACTGAGTGTCTCAGGCAGTAGATTCCTCCGAACACAGCACACATCCTGAAACACAAACACAGCCATGTGAAATCCAATCAGCGTGAAGCAGAATGGGACATTTACAGGCATTACGAAGTATCACCAGTGTCTCTAAAATAAATGCTTGGGAAGAGTGAGGATATACAATGAGCACCTCAACTACTACTACTATTCACCGAATGTGAAAAAATGTATAACTAGCTGTTTAAAATAAATGAATTTCATTGTTTGTAGAGTAAGAGATGTACACACATGTATGTTGCAGTAGAATCAAACAGAGTGGTCATAGCTGCACGAAAAAACACGGAGTGCTTATTTGTGGGGCCAAACCCATTGAAATGTTTATTTAATTATTGATAACTTTATTTTAATTACATAAAATCATACGCTGATTGTAAGGCAAGTAAATGCTTCCACTTATCCGCAAAATGAACTGTCCTGCTGACGACATGGAGAGTCACAGGTGATATTTTATATCCAAAAGTATATGGACAATGTAGATAAATATCGATGCCAAATCCTACAAATGTATTTTAATATCCACTGTACGGAATTCACTATCATTAAATTAGTTGAACGAATATAGAAAAGTTAATTAGTGCAACTTTAAATTACAATTATCAAAAATCTTGAACTACAACCTTTTCAGTGTGAGTGTCTTTTGTGTCTCTGCTGAGTCTCCAATATCCGCTTTGACTCATCTAATATGTAAATGAGTCAAGCCCTGGGCGACACCCTCAACATGAATATTAATGTTCTGTTCTAATAAATAGGAAGAAGTGGTCACCCTGCCATGTAACTTGTCTGTGTTGATATATGTCAACGAGAACAGAGGCAGACACTGTAGTCCTAGTTACTACTAGTAGTATTAGTAACTACTGTTGTAGGAATTTTATATCAATGGTGGCGACTGAAATAAAAAAGTAGAACTGATTGACTTATTATTTACTTCTACAAGTAAGAATAATAATACCACAACACCACTACTTGTTGCTGTAGTCACAGCAATAGTGGCAGCAGCAGAAAAACCAATAGCACTATTATTAGTTGTCGAAGTAGTTGAGTAATAGATATTAGGGCTAGACAATTATGGCCACAATGTAAATCCTAATTATTTTGATCAATATTGAAATCCTGATTATTTATTACGATGGATGGATGGATGAATAGATAGAAACTGTATTAATCCCCAAAGGACAATTTTATATCTGTTACATTTTCCTCTAGAAGTTAATATTTTACTAACTATGGGAACATTTCGAAACACAACTTTCTATCAGTTGGTCTGAGTTTGTCCATATTTACCTCATTTGAACTGCCTAAAGGTGCTGTAACATGTATTTGATGGATTTGACTGTAAATTGCTTGTATTTCACTCATTAGGCGGGGCTTTTTGCAAAGAAACACTTTTTTTTTTACCAATTGGCTCATATGAAAAAAAGTCAACTGTATTGATCTTCATTATTGAGTCACTATTGAGACGATCTTATCTTAGAGCATATTGATGAGTTAATAGAAATAGTTAAGTTGAGATAATATGGACTGTTTGAGACTATTAATGAGTCACATTTAATTTGAAGTGTTCAAATTGGGGAATTGCTTAAAGACCTGTTGGCCTTCTTAGTTGTACACTGGATGTAATCATGCGCTGTTGAAGGTTGCTGATAGAGATGTTTCACATTAGCATCAGCATGCTTGGCCTTCATACATTCTTCTTACAGCATTTCAGAGTTAGTGGTTTGTTTTCAAGTAGATAAAAAGTTAGTTATGTTGCTTTTTGGCACAGACACAACTTCAAAGCAATCTTCTCGTACGATTGGTTCACTTTCCTTTAACTTTCCAACAATGAATGATGATTTGCTTTAGGGGACAAGCTGTTTGTAAGCAGATGTACAGAAAACATCTGCAAAGCAAATCAAGCACTACTTAAGGCACTACCTTACTCTATTGCTTATGCAATCTTTTAGGGATTTTTAATATGTTCTGCAACAGAGAATTCACAAAATCAAGCCTGCGGTTAGCATCACATACCAGCAGACTTTCGTTATTGTGACTACCGTAGTACACAATAAAGGTACAAGTAAACAAACAGACAGAAAGTGAGACGGACAATAAAGTTTCTTACCTGCAGAAACACTGGGGTATCTCTCCGAGGCCATAGACAGGAAATAAGAAGGGCGTGTTCCCGTAGCGGCCCAGACTTCGCAGTAAGTGACGAGTTGAAGCGAGCCCCTCCTCTGTGGGTGTGTCTTCTGTTACCATGGCAATAGAGTGGAGCAGGAAATGCTGCAAGGTGTCACCAAGCTGCTGGTCACGGAGGAATTCCAAATATGGCCTTCCGTTGTATGCTGAAGGGAAGGGGGATTAAGGACTACATTACCCACAATGCCATGCGAGACCAGACAAATTTATTGTGTAAATGGATTCCTTTTAATAGATGAGTAGTGATAACGAAATCGGTGTCTCACTCTGCTGCTCCCCTGTCTCGTCCATACAGGAAGAGAGGAACCGCATCAACTTCCTCTTTTCTACCACCGATAACTCTCGACTGGCGAACACATCCGCCCTACTGCAGGGCACCTGAGACATCCAGGTAAACAGCGATATATCAACACAGAAACAGAGAGGTAAACAGGGTAGCAGACAACCATACAGGTAGTTGAACAGACAGATTTAGAAGACAGTCAGTCAGGTACCCAGAGAGTCTAGTGATTGGTTTAACACACCTGTTCCACGTTTCCGTTGCGGAAGGTGAGTATCCTGGAGACGTTCTTGAACTCTGCATAGCGACTGACATTTGATTTGATGAGCAGGTCAACCAATGACCCTCGAGAATACATAAGCTGAAGAAGATTATCTGTTATGTAGTGTTGTGTTTATGACCTTATTGCTTTGTGTTGTATTAGTAATACTGCGTTACCTTGGAGACCAGGTCGATGTTAAACCTGCGTCCTTCCCTCACTAGTTGAGAGTAGCTGATCTTCTTCCTTATCGGTTCTGATTGGCTTTGAGCAGCAGAGGGGGTTGGCTGATCTGCCTCTGGCTCCTCCCCCTCTGCCTGGGACGCCTGTGGGTTTGAAAGATTTGTTATAATTTGGCGTCATTTGTTATTCTTCTGTACCGCAGATTACCCATCATCTAGAGTGGTGATCAGCTACAGTTGAATGTTGGAAGCAGCAATGCCAGATGGTTAATGATAAAGTTTTGTACCAGGGGATCCAAATGATCGTCTTTTGAAGAAAAATGATCATAGGGTTCCAACTTGCACATTGATTTCTTCCAGAGTTCTCAATGTCTCCCTAAATTGCTTTTTATATACATATTGATAGCAACATTACACAAAATCTGGACTTTTTTAAACTTGACCGAAACCGTGGGAGAAAAGTACTATCATCAGACAACTGTTGAGCACCACATTGTCATCACAGCGAGATTCATAAGCTGAAACAAAAATGCATGTGCCATACCCAGATTGTCACGCAAGTGAAATAAAATGACATACGAGGCCATAAAAGTACATTATAATATATATAAAAAATAATATATATATTAAAAAAAAATCGTAGTCTCTTACCTGTTTTTCCTCCTCTCCATTGCCCGTTTCATCCAGGCACTCCTTTGTGTCTTCTTCTTTTACATCTAGAATTTAAAAATAAATAAAAGAATTCTGAAACTATCCTTGACAATTCTTTTTTATGTGAATCCTGGGCTTGAGCTGATGATTTTAATTCAAGGGAGAAAACATTAAGCTAACTAAAAATTATGAGTATATCACAGATGTATCAATTAGAGAAAACAAGTCTTCATTAACAATTAAAGCGTGAAATCAGTACAATTATCTTATTCAAGTGTTTTCTGAAGAACTAATTTTTGATCTAGATACTTGCTCTGTATCAAACCTGCAGATTCTGTCTCTGATCTCTCTTCTTCAGCACCACCCGTTTCTTCTTCTGTGGTTATTGGAGGATCAGGACTCGAAGCCTCTTCCTCATCCTCCTCTGTTTCATCTTCCTCACTGAGAACAAAATTAAAAATCCATTTAATAATGTATCAGTTTCTGGATTAGAGTTTATCGCCAAACCAAAATGTAAAATGAGGACATAATGAGGAAAATAAAAACCTAAAGGCTAAATCAGAAGAGTCATTTTTGAGGCTTTTAATGGTACATATTTGCTCTGGAGGTTTGTTGATAGCAGCTTAACAGAGACAAGAGTTTATTAGTAAGTTTGAGTATGACAGGACGGATAATTGTCAAATCTCGTTTTGTAAAATGAAAACAAAGAGGACAACATGTTCATATCTAGTTGATAAAACTTGTTTTTATTGAAAAGCAGCATCACTAACAAAACTTCTTCATAAAAAAAGTAGCAAAAGCAGGAAATACTCTGTTCCTCTGTTACTAAATACTCTGTTTGTTTTGACACAGACAAGCCCAGTCAAATAAAGCAGAACTGCAGTGGTGGAACTCAGAGCTACCTAGTTTTTACTAGGCTGAAAACTATCACACCGACTCTAAGGTTTACCTGGTGAAACAGTGCACCTGCACATTACGGATGGATGAAGGGTTTGACAGGTAGATCAGCCTCTCCCCTTCTTCCAACAAGGCTGAACAATCCTGAACCTCTTGTGACTGAGACTCTTCCTACCGGCATACAATGACATACAAACACAGAGGTTACTGTTACGGTCACTGAGGTTACATATGGAACAATTTATATTCATCTAATCAATAAAGTGAGAAATAATT
Organism: Lophius piscatorius; assembly: GCA_009660295.1. NCBI lineage: Eukaryota > Metazoa > Chordata > Actinopteri > Lophiiformes > Lophiidae > Lophius > Lophius piscatorius. The sequence goes on along the minus strand of VRLP01001312.1, from coordinate 30,768 downwards.
TGATTAAAGCCCAGGAAAGCTGACTAGTATTCCCTGGTGTAATTTTCTAATGATGTAATTTTTATTTTTATATATCAAGATGGAGGTGAATCTCGCAGCCAATGGTAGCATAAAGTAGTACTCACATGGTGTTGTTGTATCCAGGTGAGCAGACCATTGAAGGTGAAGCTGGCCCAGTTGGCTGCGTAGTAACTCTGCCTGAAAACACAAATGATTGGTGTTTCATATGGCGGTTTTGAATAAATTGAAAGTAAGCCTAGACCTATACCCACCGCGTTGTACAAGGAATCCCCCTGATTCAACTGTTCAAATTAAATGTGACTCATCAATAATCTTAATTAATAACAGTATAAGTTCAATAACTCCTATGTCAGCAATGTGCTCAAAGATAAGATCCCAAAATGATTCAATAATGACGATAAATACAGTTAATATGCAAACAAAAACGTGAGGTTGTGAGGTAAGATTTAGTTAGATCTCCTTGAGGCGGTGTCTATGAGGTCAATTTGGACTAAATTGGACCAATGGTTAGAGAGTTATGTCCGAAAATAATTTTTTTTGTAAAAGAGCTCCCCATAGTGATTAAAACATGATATATACGAGACAGAACCCCTTGGGCCAACTTATATGCACCAAATTTGGACAGTAGAGATTTGGAAATTATGGCCCAAAATCTTTGAGATAAAGCTCCCCTTAGTGGTGGAAATATGTAACGGACCTTTCCCAAAAATCAATCCAGTTCTTCCACGCACTATGGTCTATGGGTACATAAAATTGAAAATTAGATAATTTTTTAGTTATCAGGTATTCATGGAGGATCTGCAGTGGTGGCGATAACAATTTCATAATATCCCAGACATTATGGAATATGATTATTTAGAAGCTGAATTTCAAACTATGCCGAAAGCTCTGATTCTTTTTGATTAAACTGACTGAAAGGATAGGATTCACATTAGTCTTGATGTATTAGTATCTCATGTCACATACAGTAGATCTGATGGATGTATGTATGTATTCCTGATAGGTGACTTTCAGGTCTTTCTGACTCTGACTGATTAAAAAGTATCAGGACCAACCTGTCAACATGAAGTACTCTCTGTCCCACTCTGGAAAAGGCTGCTGCCACCACCGACTCAGCAAGACCTGAGCAAATTATCAATAATCGATAATCAACAGATGTTTCAAGGTAAAGCACTCAGAGGGTGCTCACTTCTGCCCTTGTCAAACCAAAAACCCGAACAATCATAAAATATCATTTATAACAATTGTAAACCTGTTACAGTTGTTTGTTAGATGTGCATCTCCAATTCAGGTTTTTAACCTTTTTTTTTTTTAATCAATCTTTTTTTTTCCAAAAATCATAAACATCATAAAAGTGAAACGATTTATTCATATATTCCTACAGAAAAGTTGCTTTCTGAAGAATGTTTGAGCGTTCATACGTTACTGTGCCATCGGACTCAGGGTACACAAAACACTATGGATGATGTTATCACCATTATCGCCAGTAATTGACAGTGGAAACCTACACCTAGCATTTGGAAGCATGGGTTCACATTTAGTTTGGTTGTCCACAATTATACGATTATATAGGATATTTATATATATATATATATATATAGGATATTATACGAATGTTGATTGAAATAACTGTCCGACTTAGGTTAGGTTAAGTCAGACTTAGGTTAGGATGGAAACATTTGGAACAGCTCCATAGTTTACACATACATTCAGTGCAGTGAGTCAGCAAGATACCCTTAGTGGGTGTGTTATATAATATCATACCTGGTTTATTAACATACACAAATTTTTTCTTCACTTGACCAACTTAACGAGCAGGCGGCGATTTAAAAACATAGAATTTTTAGCTTAGTGTGCCATAAAGGCTTTGTATGCTGATTGATAGCGTCAAAATAAAGTCACGTGACGATACTGCTATGGTTAGTCTGTTAGTTTTTAGTTCAGACTAATGTAATTTATAACACTGATGTGCAAAATTAACACAGCTGACATGAGCCGCCCCGCTGCTAACATCAGCTCAAATCGATACTATCAGGACTTGCATTGGAGGGGTGACATTAGTACACTACTACTGTTTACATTGAGTTACAGGCTAGCCTAGCCTAGCTTAGCTGTTAGCTGCAACTAGCCTCTGTCATTTAAAATAAACGGGTCATTAGCAGCAAGCCAACACCGAGGCTAACCCCAGCCGGCGCCCCTGGTTCAAACCGGTTTAAAACACGATTCTGAGATATTAAAAACCGAACAGCCGTAGTCAAAGAGAGACATATTCAGATCCATGGTCTTTGATAATAAAACCCGAATCTTTCTGTACCTGTGCCTAAAATGACGACGTCAAATTCAGACGGCAGATCCTCGGCAGCCATGTTTTCTATCAAAGAATCACGTGTGAAGAGCGATTACTCAATAATGGTATTTTTTTTAAATATACCTTTATTGACCTAAATAATGCGTGTCTGACGTACACAACAATCGTCCGTTTCCTCTCTAGTGAATCGGAGGATATGTCACACCATCAACGCATTAGAACAGAGGTCGAGGCTTCCAAGTAAACATCAGTCCACTGACAGATGTGTGCCAGAGGAAAGAAGTTAATTACCTCCAACAAGGAAGGAGGTTGGTTTCACCCTGTCGCGACTCCAACCAGCTTATTATTTTATTCTATTTCATTTTAAATGCTGCAAGACACGTATCAACACCAAAATGTAATTACTTCTATGATATGCATGGACCTATCCCTGGGTAAAATGTCATGTAAACACGTCCATTAGTTTTCCAGTAATTTTACTCACAAACAGACAAATGCACAGTAATGAATACATAACTTCCTTGGCAGAGGTATAAACAGCTTCACAACTATCAGATGAATTTGCATAGCCTTGGTGTCTATGAACAGTAAGTAATATTGTACATGTTGCTGTGTGCGTGTATTCTGTGATTAAACACAAAAATTACCAATATTTCTATCCTCGTTTGATTTTTTTAGATAAAAAAGGCTATTATATCAAGTATCACAGTAACACCATGAAAAGAAACAAAATAATTCATTAATTTGCTCATAAACACTTTAAGAACTACTGCATCAAATTTGATAGAAATGCTACAAAGTATATATTATTCTTTACAGTTTTTTGGGGGTAGGACCAGGAGTGTATTTCAGGAAGAAGGCTTAACAAACTGAGATTATCCTTAAACTCTGGCTTGACCAAGCCTGAGGTTTTGGTTACAGAACCGCTGATCTGAAATGGTTCAGTCAATTCTGAGTTTATTACCTGTTAACAAAAGCCATCATCAATGGAGCTCCGATTCTGTGATTCACCATGGCAACCAGTGAGAAGCTATGGTCACCATTTTTCACTCCATTTGAGCAGGAAGTTTTAATGTGCTCAGAGGGGTATATTTATTTAAAAAAGAGAAACTTGACTTTGAGATTTCAGAAATATGGTGCATTTGAATTGACAATCGATCTATATTTAAATATCACATTTTACACCAGTAGTTCAAGTTTTACCCACTAGGGGGATCTTTTTTAAGAAAAGCACTGTTTTCCGGACATAACTCAAAATCCAACATTTTAATATTTTATACCCTCTTAAAATCTCAAGGATACATACATATACATATATACATGAATATATATATATTTATATATATATATATAATATTGTACTCCACCAGTTCATTTTGTATTCAGTAGGGGGACATTTAATCTATGAAAAACATGTTAAATCCGCAATTGATTGAAGGATTTTGGTCAGGGCGTTCTTTTTATTTTACAAGGAAGGAGATTGGGAACTTTTTTTTATATCGCTGCTGTCTGGAATGACAACATAGTCCCAGTCCTTAGTTCCCTTTGTATGTTTGACAAACATAATTATCATAATTTTGCACAAGGACTGGGATTGTCACACTTATTACCCTAAAGAGGCCTATATTTGGGTATCTACGTTAAAGAGTTTGGCTTGGGATGAATATTTCGAACCCAGCTGACCTTCCGACATTTTTATGTCCTAACCCGAAAGGAATCCAACACAGTTAATACTAGCTGAAGTACTAGAAATGTATGCTGTGAAAATGTTGTTGTGTGCCATTGTTACCACTTGTCTGTCTACCCTGATAACTCATCTCTGTAAATGGGCTTGTTTTTAGCTGTTTGCCCTTAAAACTGGTGTTTTAACTAATTTAACCCAGGCATTACACATTGTCATCAGCTATTATAAATGTACTGAAAATTGTGTCTTAGGACTGACAAACTTGAACATGAGACTCTACATCAACAACTAAAACAAAATCCCTTCTAACCGTTTATTTCCCTGCATGTTTTTTAGTAGTTTCAAACTTTCCCAAGAAGTCCTCCACGGTTTAACTAAAACATGAGAATTTACTCTTTGAAATGTAATAAATCGTTTTGGGGCTCTTTGCGCTATTGCGTAAAAAACACCTCAAATACTGAAAAATGACAGAGGCCAACACATAGATGCAAACAGTACATCAATAATTCTTTATTTATTGCCATACTGACTTTTCACTAAGATATCTTGAAAGTATCATGTCAAAGTGGCTGTTGTGACTGAACCTGAATTTGACCAACCCCAACTTAAACCCGAACATAATTTCAAAATATTTGTCTGAACCCGACCCGAGTCCGAGGGACTAGTGATCGAGCCTAGCTTGTACTCGGCAGGTCTTCTGTGTTTCTATGTCCGGCCAGTCTTCTGTCCACCTAATGCTGATTTGGAATTTTCTTTTATAATGCTCCTTAAATATGATCTCATAATGCTCAACAAAAACTTTTTTGACACAAAAGAGTTTTGTTTACGTGCAATTATAATGTTGCCACTAAAAAGGTCTGGCCTGCAGGCCTACACAGCCAATACTTGATGAGAGATTTTGTGTGAAACCCGCCCTAAACTATGACTGATACCATCTGTAACCTGAGAAGCTTCAATCAACATCAAACATAACTTTGTTAAAACGACACACTTCACTTCATTCGGTCAGTGTGGTCCATCTCAACTCAAGGCCCAGAATCGGCCTTCTACGTAGTTTTGCTATTCCTCGTTATATATCATAATATGACCACTAGTGTATAATGTGATATTTAAAAGAGGGATCGTTAATCGATTCACATGCACCATATTTTGGGTTTCTTACATGCCTGTGCAGAATTCCTATGAAGTTGCAGCATCTCTGCTTTGATCCCTGTACCTGGTTCCATAGTGTAGTGGTTATCACGTCTGCTTTACACGCAGAAGGTCCTGGGTTCGAGCCCCAGTGGAACCATTGCCTTGTTTTTGGACTGGTTGTGCAGTAGTTCAACATCAGAACATCAGCGGTTCATTCTCAGTCTTACTAGTCCTCATGTCTTAGGAACAGGGCTGCCCACCGCTCCTCAGCCATGAGTCAAACGCAGAAAGTTACTGACTCTATGTGATCCTTTAATGTCCTCACCAAGAAAAAAGAAGAGAAAAACTATGTAAAATTATGTGCTTGCATATTTTATTGCTGTAGGCATTCTGTGGGGCATGTTTGTTTTTTGTTTTTAATCAGACTTAAAGCTCCAGTGTGTTATTATTTATTATTATTATTATTATTATTAAAATGTGGTCAGGGGGTGGCGCTACAGGCTAACCTTTTCAATTTTTTTGCATTGGCATTTTTAATCCGACATTTCATTTTTGAGTGCATCCGACAATGGAGGAGTGGACTACAACCATATGACTAGAAGAAGAAAAAAAATTCAGCAAATCGGCTCTTTTAAGACATTTGGTTTTCTGATCCCATTTTTATTAAAAATTATATTAATATATTATATTTATTAATTATAAAATATAAATAAATAAAATATATTTCTCAAAACCAAAAATATCCTCACAGCGGTATCTGCCTTGGTGACTAAATGATCTGTGGTGTTTGGATCAGTATGCTCTTTTACAAAAGTTAGACTAGACTGAGATATTAACATTTAGAACCTAAATTAGACTTTTGCACCTCTGAGGTGCGAAAGTCTAGTTTTATTCTCAACTCAAGGCAAAATAAAGGCAACAACCAGATATCGTCATTAATGCCAGCCTCACGTTAAAAAGCAGGGAATAACTTGGGATCTGTGAAGAAATATGATGTTTCTGTTGTATCAAACCATTTTAAACCGATGACTGGAGATGTTTATCACAGTTACGAAAATTGATTGCGATAAATCAGAATAATTGCGATCAGAACATTATGTAATAATGGTGACCTATCTGCTTCTCAATAGGACCATTTTTCCTGGCGTTTTTTGATTCCTCAACTTACTGAATGCGGAAAGTTGCTGATGTGACGACGAGGATGAGGATAATTATAAATAATAAATAATAGTAATAATAATAATAATAATAATGTAACCGACACTAGGACAACTCTGAAAGACGTTGGATGCATGTTTGAAACAAATGTCAACAGTGCAACGATGTTAAGAATATAGACAAAACGGGGAAATCCTGGTTCTGCTCATTTGGGTCAAGCAGTCTTGCTTATCCGTGTTAATGGTATAAGCATAAGGTTTCCCACATAAATGTAAAATTTTGTAAAAAATAGTAGTCATTGTAATAATAGTCATTGTCTTTGAAAATTGGATTAAAAATGATTATGATGTTGGTGACACAATTACTAGAAAATGGAAAAAGGTCCCTTTGAAAATGCTGAAACCCAGCTTTGTCACCTCTACCTGGTTCCATAGTGTAGTTATTATCATGTCTGTTTAACACACAGAAGGGCTTGGGTTCAAGCCCCTAGTGGAAACACTTATTTGCTTTTGGGTGTTATGGTGGTTGGAGCGGTCAGAACAGAAGATCGCTGTTCTTCTGTTCTGAAGAACAGCCCACATGAAGACTGAGACTTCATGTGGGCTACGAAGTCTCAGTCTTCGTAGCCCACATGTCGTAGGGTCCTTGAGCAAGACAATGAACCTCAGTATGTCATCCGGATTCCTGGGTGCTGCCCATTGCTCCTCAGGGACGGGTCACATTTACAGCGATGATCGTACTATGCTGAACTAACGGTCTGTGATTTACCTTTCAATGTCCTCACCAAGAAAAAAAAGGATGTAAACATAATTTCTCTGCATATTTTATTTCTTCGGGACATTTATTCATTTAATGTGACACTCTAAAGTTACGCATTGTTTTCATAATGAAAGTTTGAATTTCATGGAAAATAGTCAGTTTTAATTAGACCAGCTCAAATGAGGGGAGTTTAGAGGAGAAGCTGGAAAAAACTTCAAAGTGAAACAAAGAAGGTTTAGAGGTACGTTAGGTTTTGGCCTTTTACGGAGGTTTGTACTCTGAGTACATGTTCAAGTGTTTGTGTGTAATTATAATAATAACAATAATAACTTTATTTATATAGCACTTTTTAAAAACAGAGTTTACAAAGTGTTCCGAAAAAAAAGCAAAGGCAGCCAACATTGATATTGAATATTTACAATAACAAATCAACAGTAAAAATCAACAAGAAAAATTAAGAGAACAATTAAATGATTTTTATATATATTTCTTTTTTATATATATAATTAAATAATTTCTTAAAAGACTATTAAAATACCCAAGAAAAAAGCTACCTCTGGGTAAATTTCATGCCCATTAGTTTTTCCATAATCTCGCTGACAGACAGACAGACAGACAAAAATAACAGTTGGGAAAACATAACCTCCTTTATTGATGGACGTAACCATTGTTTGTTGAAAGTGGATGCAAAGAGATGATAATGTTGGTGACCCAATTTCTAAATGAAAATAGCCTTCAAACATCAACATCAAACATCAACTGTGTCAAAACAACACAGTTCACTTCATCCGGTCAGTTTGGTCCATCTCAACGGAAGGCCCATAATCGGCCTTCTACTTAGTTTCTGCCATTTTCTAGTTACGTATCATAACATGAACTACTAGTGTAAAATGTGATATTTAAAAGATGGACCAATTGTCGGTTCATATGCATCATATTTTGGGTTTTTCACATGCATGTGCAGAATTCCTATGAAATTAGAGCATCTCTGCTATGTTCCCTGCACCTGGTTCCATAGTGTAGTGGTTATCACGTCTGCTTTACACGCAGAAGGTCCTGGGTTCGAGCCCCAGTGGAACCAATGGTTGTTTTTTTTTGGTTGGGTGGTGCAGTGGTCCACCCATTAGTAGAGGATTCCACTCTTCACAACCAACATGTCGTAGGGTCTTTGAGCAACCCAGCGACCCTGACCCAACTATGCTCCCTGTTTTCAAGGGGCTCCATTTGTTCCAACTCTGCTCCACAGGGATGGGTCGAGTGAAATGGGATTAATCAAAGGATACATTATTATTATCATTCTTATTGTTCTTATTCTTCTTACCATCATACTGGATGGAAGTGTCCAACTTTTCATATTTAGAGATTTTGACAAATGTTGACAGCTCCCCCAATACAACTATTGTGAATACATATATTTAATAATATATTTAGTAATGTTGATATCAGAAAAAAAACAACGATATATTTTTCATATCATTAATCTATCTATTTCATATTCTGAAAATATACATGAATTCATAAATGAAAATGGAATAATAAGAATCCTTGGATACAACAATTCCAAATATGAATTATATATTATACGGAAACTTATAAAGACTGAGAAAACAGTAACTTAGTAATAAATGTACCAATCTGTAAAGCCTTAATTATCAAACTAACAATTTAACAGATGAGCGTGGTGGATGATATCCAGGCACAGTAGCTATAAACCATCGTTTTTAATAAACAATAATTTTTCACATTCCTGTTTGAAATATACCAGATATAACAAGATAATAAAACATACTGTTAATTCGGTAAGTCTCTTGTCATAATGAAGATATTCTGTGTCATAATAAAATGAAACTGATCCCCTTTTAATAGTAAAATTTTCAACTTTATGTTTTTCTCTTGTAGTGTGGCAGCAACATACTGCCATCCAACGAGTCAAAACAGCTAAGATGATGCATAAATAACCTATAAAAGTGGGATAAATTACATATTTATCGTATAAGTATTCCAAATGTTGCTCTCTCTTCCATCTTAGCTCACTCAAGAAACTTTTTCTCTCTCCTGCGGAAAATCTGTAACAGAGCAGATCCTGTATTTCACCTGCGTTAGATCGGATCACTGATAAGCAATGCAAATATTTCGCCTCCAACTAAAATGTTCAATCCGATTACAGATTTATTGTGAAATTCACGCAGGAGTCTTCCACTACAGACAATACGACCTCGGCACACTGTGGTTTGTACTTATTCGCTCGCTGAAAGTAATCAGATTCCGATCATCAGACGTTTGATTACTGTCTGATCAACGGGACGCTTGTGTGCAGATTTGGCAACAGCTTCTTCTTCTGTGGTGCTTTCTGCCTCTGCCAAATCCTAAATGCACACAGACACACACACACACACACGCTGAGTGATTTGCATCCAAAAACACAGGCTGTTTCCTCATGTTCCTCCTTTATTCATCGAAAAAAGACCAGATGGTTTAAAATATCCTGCTCTACTCTCTTTCCTTTCTTTATCTCCTCACCTTCTTTCCTGCATTATTGAGATATGGAAATATTTCAGCATCATTAAAATGTGTTTACACACTGTGCCCTGAATGCAAAGATGTAACCTGATGCAAACCCAGTTTCTTGTCTAGAACTAACCAACCATCAGCCAAATCGTCTCTAAATTTTAGCTCATATGAATTTACTCAAGCGTATTTATTTAGTTTTATTACTGAGGGCAGAAAAAATAGGATTTATCTCCATTATCGATTCACTATGGGATCTGATCCTAGAGCTTGGAAAGATTTAAATAAACCTGTTACATTTTATGGCTTGATCCTTGATTTTGACAGGTAGATTTAAATCCATTGAACAATTCTATTGTTTTGATTACATTGTTTTTTTTATTATAAAAAATGTATTATTAATCAACCTAAAAGTTTTTACGAATGCCAAGACGATTTATTTACAAATAAAGGAAGAAATCATCACAAAAACCCAAATGTAACATATTTGATCTGATGTTTCTATTTTATATCCCCCCCCCCTACTTTACCTTTCAGGAGAAATGGATCTTCTCTCCTATGGGTTAATGTATAAACTCAAATACACATGATTGTATTTTCATCTCTCAGTCACAAAGGACATGACCGACTTCATAAACTTAAACTTGTTACACAACTATGTTATATAAACATATAGTACACCTATCAAACTAGTCTGACCTTCCAAATCACAGGAAGTAATCAGATAATTATAGAATTTGTCAATAATCTGATTACAATTGCTCTGTAATTGATATTAAACTGTGTGTGTGTGTGTGTTTTTTGCGTGTGTGTGTGTGTGTGTGTGTCTGCTGCCGGTTGTTGAAAACGTTTGAAGAGCGTTGAAAAGAAAAAGAGAGTGTTCTTCTGTTAAATCTTTCCTGGCGTCTCTTCTGTTCCTGACATTAAAAGGCCTTTTGTAGCTCGTTAGCGCGAGGTGTTAACGAGGGCTGTGTGCTGATAGGACGGCTATGATCATTTGCCAAAACGCTTACCGCTCATTTCCTGACTGCAGAGGGATCTCTAGAGAGACGAGGAGAGAGGCAGAGAGAACAACCTTGAACCAAGAAAATACCGAGTGGAGTTTGGTTCTCTACATTATCAGAACGGGTTCAATTACCTCGCTACACAACTTCAAATATCCATACGCTGACGATCCGTAACTTATGTGTCTGCACTGAAATGAGTTCAAACTACAGTAGAAAGCATAGAATGCATATAACTCAGCCAATGCCATTGTCACTAAAACCTGAACAATTGGAAAAGAGTTTCCAGGATATGTCGAAACCAGATCCTGATGCATACGTTGTTGTGTCACCAAGATGGCAATGCCACCTATTTTCTTGTATTTATATCCCCGAAAAGAAATATTATATTACATTATATTATAGAATTGTCATTGATTCGCTCCCAGCGAGTTCATTCGTTTACTCAATAACAAACATTTTTAAATTGTATAAGCGAGAAAGAACTGGATTATTTTGGGGAAAGGTCAGTTGCGTATGTTCACCACTAAAGACAACTTTATCTCTAAAATCACAGTTTAGGAGCCATCATTTCCCAATAGTTGGTCATATTTAGTCAAATTCTGATTTATATGAAACAACTGGAGGAGATCTGTTTTGTATATAAGATATTCTACTTTAATAGTTAATATTTTACTCACTGAGAGAGCTTTTTTTTCTTTTTTACAAAAAAAACACTTTTTTTGACATAACATCCTAAAACTTGACCCGAATTAATCTGAAATTACCTTACATAACCAGCCTCAAGGAGAAATTTTACTGTTTTCATATCTTTTTGTGTGTGTGTACGGAAAAAAAAAAGTTTTTTATAACCGTTACGTCACAATCACATGTTGGATTATGTCCAAATAAACTCATATGAATCTTCACAAGAAAATCTATCTTGCATTTACATTATATCAGTTTAATGGTTCATATTTTATTCATTACGGGAGGTTTTTTTTTTGTGAAAAACACAGTTTTTTGAACCGTAAGTCCAGTTGTGTCTAAATTTAGCGTATATGAATTGACTCAAGGAATTCTGTCTTGTTTCACAATTGAATAGTTCACTGTATTTATCTTCATTATTGAGCCACTACGGGATCTTAATTTAGAGCATAGTGCTGACTTCATAGAAATAGTTTGGTTGAGTCAATATGGATTGTTGAAGATTATGTATGAGTCACAATTACTTTTTTTGTACAACACAGGGGATTGGGGGCTTTTTGAGAATTTACCCTTGCTGTCGGGGAATGCGGAGTAGGCCTTATTTGACTCATATCTTCACCAACAGTTTATGAGTTATCAAGAATGATGTGATTTTCCACCAGATTTTTTTTCCATGTAAATACACATCAAATCGGTTTAATCTTAAAACCACATGCCTCGTACTGTGAAGTTTCCTTTTTGGAAAACAATGTTTATTCCCACTGGATGGGAATGTTATGTATATGAAGATGAAAGAAATCCTGAAATGTCAATGGCAAAGAATCTGTTTGGGATATATTCATGAATTATTTTCAATGTAAATTGATCTCATTTACTTTTACTCTGCTTTGTTTGCGTTCTGTGTCTTTTTTTAATGCGGACTCGTGTGACTCAGAAATTTGCGAAGACTTTCTGTCTGGCAATTTGTCACATTTTCTGTAAAATGAAGAGTGTGTAGTTTCTTCTTCTGGTCTCTGATCAGCTTCTTGCTGTGTGTTTACTGATTTCATACATTACTCATTCCTCTACCCAGATAATATGGATGTGATGATATTTTAGAAGTAGATAATATGGATGTGATTATATTCAGGTATTTTCTTCTGACATTTAATCTGCTCTCTTCTGTAAAGGTTAATTTGAGGCTTTTAATTTGATGCTGCGCTTTTAATTTGAAACTAGCTGATGTATGGGGTGGAGTTTCTCTCGGCACCATCAGTCTCCCTTCTGCATAACTGATTAAAAAAATATTAATCTATAATCTCTGCTGGGAAACAGCTTACCTGGTATTTATGAATAGAAATGAACCTGATTACTGTAGGAGGAAGCACATTATTTGATTTAAATACACAATACATTTTATTAATGAATAGATAAATAAATAACAGAAGCCAGCAGAATATGAATGCATGTTTCAGTAGCATTAATACCAAAAATGAATTAACAAGTAGAAAAGAAAACAACAAAATGGAAATTAAATAAATAAATAAATATTCATATAAGAAATGAAATACAATTCCTAAAAAAATATAATAATACACAAAAAACTGTAAATTCAAATAAAAATAAAATTTTTACTAACTGCCAAATGCTGAAAATAACCTTTTCAACATTTTGTTGTTTGAATGTGTTTTGCAGTATTTAAAGCAGCCAACTGTCAATTGTAGAAAATTTGAATATAAATAATATTTGTGGGAATATGAAGGCAGAGGGAGCCTTTAAAACATGTTTCACAAAAGTGTTCTGCCGACATTTCAAGCATCGGCCTAACTGGAAAAACAGCCGTCTGTGCAAGCTGCCTAAAAACAGTCGTGCTTATGTTTATGTTTATTATTTGGTGTTTACTGCTAGTGTCGATAGAAATCTCAATGGGATGATATAAGAGAGGTGCTGTGTCTCAAATTCTACACTTCCATACTACAACCTCACCAGTTTCAGTGCAAAAGTGTGTTAGGCGACACTAAAATAAAAAGTATGTCAAAACGCAGTGTACTAAGAGTACCTGGGTGGCTTAATCAACACAGCCCAAACGTGTAGAACACAGCTCACCCTCAATAATTGCTGTCTTAGCTATGAAGAGGAAGGGGAGAGGCTTATAAGCTTGTGAGAACGGTGGCCGGGCAGGTCACAGAACACCATCACAGAACAACAGCTCAACATTTAAAAGTCCATTTCACATTAAACCGTTCATTTTTTGTAAAGTAAAAAATCAAATAAATGTTTTTTACACCATCAAAATTCATAAAATACACAAGTAAGTATTGTTAGATATAGAATACTACATTGTGGTATACTACTAGAAGCACACAGTTTCGCTTACATTAAGGATCTCCTCAAGTCCGTGATCGTACCCCTCCAGGAACCCGGTCCACAAAGGGGTGCTCCTTCTTCAGACAGTTTCCTTTTACTTCCATCATGCTACTTCTGCCATGTTACAGGATGTTTCGTCACTCTGTAAGACAGAATTCCAGTCGGAACCTGACCTCACTCCAAACCCTCTAAGAACCACAAAGAGTGCAGAGGGAGGAGGTTCTTACAAACTCACAGATGTGGGTCCGGTGCGCTGGTAACAGGGTCCTGGGTAAAATTCTCCCTCCCACTCCCCTTCCCTCATGGTTATGTAAAGTTTAGTTATGTTAAATATGTGTTGCTGATGTCATGATCCTGTGTGATGTGTGTTCTAGCCTGTAGAGCTCCAAATCGAAAAAAATCTGAATCCTACACAGGGTCATGAGGTCCGGAGTTGGATTGATGAGTTAAAAAAACCTTTAACTGAGGAGGCTGATATTCATGTCCGTTGTGTCTCTATTAAACCAAACTGTGACTGCTTGTTGCTGGTACTCTAATAAATCTATAAATGATGTTTTAGGAGTGGGTAACACAGTGATAAAGTGGTTAACATTGTGTTATCACAGCAAGAAAGTCGCGGGTACGAATCAGAAACTTGCTGTCTTTCTGTTGGACTTCTGTGCCAACACATAAGAGTTTATGCCTTTTCACACAGATTACACAAGAGTGGCACAATGAACACTCTATTGATACCCTTTTTTTTTATACTGAACAAAAGAATGGCAGCATAACGTCACTGTATGAAATGTTTTTTAGCAAACCGATTTTCCACTTGCAAATTTGCAGACTTTTTGTGTCAAGCTTTGTAAACTCCAAAAAAACATGGCAACAGCATTTACTTTCCCTGTTACAAGGTGGTTGAACTCAGTTATTGCTTGGTAGGTGAGGAATACCTGGACCTCCCACTGTTTCCTTATATGTCCTGGTTGTGTTCTAAACAAAAATACTTTGTTAAAAAATCATTCCCCTGTCCAGCTGGTTATTCCGTTTGATTCAGTGATGTCGCCTCCACCTCATAATCCCTTGTAACATCAATACAAAACAGTGCGATACAGTCCAACCATGAACAAGATGTGGAAAGTCCCAATGAAGTTAAAGTGCCAATTATAGCTACTTGAAATGTGCACTTTAAGTTGCTGAATCTGTTTGAAAGGCCCTTGATGAAGATCGGAAGAGAGCAAAAAATGAAAGCAAATGGAATGTTAAAAATGCAAATGGAACGGCACAAAATAGAAACTAATTAAATCCAAGTTAATTTAAAGCACCAGAGATAGTTGCAGTAGGGACCAGAAGCAGTTGAAGTTTCAGTTAATCCGGGTGCACTGAATTAAAACAAGTTTCAGTATCAGGAGACAAATAAATAGATTGACAGCAGTATTATTATATTATAATATTATTATGGTATTAATCCACGGATCTTAATATACATCAACAAGATGAAATTTCATAAAAATACTTCTTTCTGAAATAATTCAATCAACTACAAGTTTCATAAATCTATAATCTAACTAATAAGTCAACATTGATTAAAGTTGTTTTGCTGTGTTCTTTCATTTGCTTATTTGTTTTATTCTCTAGTTGCCAATCATTCGTCTGTCAACTTCTCCCTAGGGGGCCCCGCCCTCAGCTCGCTCTCTCAGCCAATGGAAGACCTGCCCGTTTACAATCCATGCATCTGATTGACTGGATTGTGATTGGTTCCTAATGAGACACATAGGTAGAGGAAAAGAGATAGAGGGAGACAGGTGGAGTGCAGGGAGAGAGAGAGCGGGAGGTAGAGAGACCCTTCGATTCAGAAGGGTAGATAGATTCAGAGAGTGAGACTGAGGTTATTCCCAGTTGCAGGGGCACAGAGACGCACACTGGAAAGAGAAGCAAAAGAAGATCAAATTCATTTTAACGTACTCCTCTTTTCAGTTATCTGCTCCAACATGGAAGGCTCCGCTAACACCTCTCGGACTTCCACACCTCCTACCGACTCTCTCTTCCACTCCGACCCGCCGTATAGCGCACATAACCCGGATAACTCCCTGCGCCTCCCTGCTGCTCGCTTGGCAGGCGCCTTCCTGAGCTGCAGAGTCCCGGTCAGCGTGAACGGGACGAGCGGCGGAGGTTTAGGCGCTGCCCCTCCGCACACCGAGTGTAAGATGGTTGAAGTTCACGGCGTGAAGGTGGCGTCGTTCACGGTGAATGGAGTGGAGCTGATCTGCCTGCCGCAGGTGTTCGAACTGTTCCTGAAGCACCTGGTGGGCGGACTGCACACGGTCTACACCAAACTCAAACGGCTGGACATCAGCCCGGTGGTCTGCACCGTGGAGCAGGTGCGCGTCCTGCGTGGGCTCGGCGCCATCCAGCCCGGAGTTAACCGCTGCAAGCTCATCACCAGGGCCGACTTCGAGACGCTGTACCGGGATTGCACCAACGCCAGGTGGGCAAAGACACACGGAGCGAGTTCAGAGGGAAAGTTTAAAGATGTTAATGGAAAAGTTGGATAGTTTATTATACATGACAGGTGTACAAAATTAAATCAACATGTTATTATAAAAAAATAAAAAATTACCTATTACATTATTACAATTACATTATTTTATTAAATATTATAAACCAACATAATTAGAATTATTGGTGAGTGCCGTAATTACTCACCGAGCTTCTTTTGGTTTGTTTTATAAGATTATAAATACTTTCTACATTAATATTATATCAAATTGTCATTTATTGTGACATCAGTTATTTTAATTGGCTTGGTTATAGTTAAATATGAATACTATGTTAATTTTATATGTGAACATAAATATAAATATGAATATATATGTTATAAATCCATTATTGACCTTTACATTTAGTGACAGAAAAAGACCCCAAAACATAAATCGATAATAAAAATCACAAAGAATAGCTTTTTGTCGATTTTTGAAAAATATATATTTTTTGCTCCTATATGATGATTGTCCTGATTGGCTTTATTTGCTAAAAATGTTACAAATCAGCGATCAATTGATTCCTGCTCTTCTTAGACGTTATCGATTTCTGATAGGTAATTCAACTTTACCATCACACGTCAGAAACAGACTGCGAAGGTAGAAAAAACTTATTAACATGACCAGTGATGACATTATATTACACTACACATTTAATATATTTAATAAATTATTTTAAATTCTAATGCATTATAGACAATTTAATACAAACAGAATTCAAAACATACATTTACAAATATTTGTGAAAAACAACATCAAAGTGTAACATCATCCATATACTAGTTATACTGCAGTTTTGTAGTATTTGTATATATAGTTCTATAACTATGGTAAGGTGCTGTGAATACAGTTTTCATAAGTACAAAATCTAATATTTGCAGGATGGGATCACAAATAAGCATACCTTCTCATGATTTACAGATATTTTCTTCTTTTCTCTGATTTAATTGGCTGTGGCTAATAATTAGTAAATAAGTTGTTTACTCTTCCGTTTACAATGGTCAGAAAATATTGAAAAATGTTCAACTATGTGGTTTGAAACATAAAAGACAGAAACGTTGCAAAGCATCAACTTTTTCTTTTGTTGTTCTTAGAATTTTTTGAAAAATTGCTTAAAGACTTAATTAAATCAATAGTTGCTGAATGTTTTAGATTTCAAATGAAGGAAATATAAAATCTTGGAAACCTGACCGTTTCTAATAAAACCAATAAAAACTCCATCTAAAGCACCATTTCATTCCTCACTATTTTATAAAACTACATTGAATATAAATATGTTCAGGTCGACGCATTCTGATATTTTTGTCTTTGAGACAGATCAGAATCTTGTGATCCATCATCAAAGTTTCCTAAATTTAAGCGAATGTTCTTTCATTCACGAGTCATTAACATGAGGGTAACTAACTTCATATTTATCTCATTTTCACTTCACCTTTCTTTAATACATTTAATACCTTTCAAGTCAATCTATGACAACCATTGTACTGATTTTAATGGAATGCTAGATCTAATGGTAATATTATAGTTATTTTACAATTATAACAGTTTATTTGAAAACATGGCGCACTAAACAAACTTACAACAGAAGATATATATATATATAACTATTATTCATTCATTTTCTGTTGATCTAAAGAAGATTTTTCTCAAATATAATCAGGACCAATGATGTTATTAGGTAACTCAGGATGGAAATATCACTTCACCATAGAGGAAAATGGAGATTTATATATTTAGTGAACTAGACTATTTCACACAGTTGTCTCCGTCGGCACCAGATGATGGTTGAGTTAAGGGTCCGTATAGTAGGTGTCATTTCTAAACCTAAATGTATGCAGATTATTCCAGTAGGTGTCACCATAAGTAACAATTTAGACAGAATTTATCACATGCAGGATTGCTCTGCTATATAAATGCTGTCCTGTAGAATTGGTGGAATGTTTGAATTTGAATTTGAGTTAGAATTTTATGGCTGATTATGGATTCTTGCATGAAACATGTTGAAAACCATTAACTATTAACCATTGCGCGGTAAATATCCCGCTAAAGAGAAGACTAACTATTAGCCTGTCTGTGCAGCCCCTCAGTGATTTTAAGTTTAGGCTCAGTCCAACCACACCTAAATTAGAAACTGACATTATTGAAATATCATTTCTGTATGCATAGCTGGGGAGGTTACTTTTAAAATGTACTCCATTACAGATTACAGAATGGTTTAATATGTCATTTGTAAGACATTCACCCTTGGATAACTCAATGTCGGTAACATATTCTAGAAACGTTATTGTTGTCTTAAATTTGATGTGCTGTTACGAATGCATTCACGTACAATGTCTGCTTCGTATTCAATTAGACCATTCTCTTCATCTGTTTTTTATCTTATAGTCAGCTGTCCAAATGCATTTGGCTCACTTTGAAATATACGAGAGCAGGGGGAAAAAATTAAACTCTAAATTAAAAACAGAGAATTTATCTTGACTTTTTTATTATTCAGATTTCCTGAAGGAGTCTTTAGGTATAGCTGTCCTTGAGGCATCCTGGAGGTGTGTATGTGCTTTAGATATAAAGATCCTTGATTTGTACATCTACTGAAGGATTCCTGGAGGTGTACTGGAGACTGCCTTGAGGTGTGAATGAACCAAATATTTTCCCCGGATGCTTCAAAGGAGCTTCCCACTGCTTCCTCAGGGATGGGTCAAATGCAGAGGCCAAATCTTCCTCGGGATAAATAAAGAATATATTAATCATGTCATGGGTATGTAACGGTCCTGGAAAACCTGGACCATTACAGGAGCACAGTTTCTAAGGGTTCAGGTCCTGCAGGAGAACAGGCCATGGAGGAGAATGGGTCCTGGAGGAGTCCTGGAGTTATATGAGTCCAGGTGGTGGACATGTCCTGGAGGTGCTGGTCCAGACGTTGTATAGGTCCTGGAGATGTTGGTCCTGCAGGAGAACAGGTCCTGGAGGACTCCTGGAGTTATTTGAGTCCAGGCGGTGTACAGGTCCTGGAGGTACTGGTCATGATGGTGTATAGGTCCTTGAGATGTTGGTCCTGC
Source organism: Lophius piscatorius (assembly GCA_009660295.1). Lineage (NCBI taxonomy): Eukaryota > Metazoa > Chordata > Actinopteri > Lophiiformes > Lophiidae > Lophius > Lophius piscatorius. Next base: position 11,584 of record VRLP01001312.1, on the reverse strand, counting down.
AGGAGAACAGGTACAGGAGGAGTCCTGGAGGTGTATGAGTCCAGAAATTGAACAGATCCTGGAGGTGTTAGTCCTGAAGGAGAACAGATCCTGGGGGTGTTAGTCCTGAAGGAGAACAGATCCTGGAGGTGTTAGTCCTGAAGGAGAACAGGTCCTGGAGGTGTTAGTCCTGAAGGAGAACAGGTCCTGGAGGTGCTAGTCCTGAAGGAGAAGAGGTCCTGGAGGTGCTAGTCCTGAAGGAGAAGAGGTCCTGGCGGTGGTAGCCTGCAAATGGCAGCAGATGATGTTCTCTGAGGAGTGAGTGGTTCTACAAGATCCATTTGGCGTTTTTTTGAGTTTGCAATAAAATGAGGTAGTCATCGTCTGTCTGTCATCCAAAAGAAATAGCCACAGGTGTGTGAAATGAGGACATTGAGAAATATTTTCTCTTCAGTATAGCTTTATTATAATAACCGATAATTTAATTAGTTAAATAAACCTATAATTTCATTATTCCGAGATTCCACATACTGTGTATTTTTGAATGTATCCATCAGATTTAGATGCTTTACTCCAATCAGTCACTCATTTGTCTGGCTTGAACAGAAAATTAAACCTAAAGCGAAATATTCCATCTGAAATTAGCAAAAGAAGATTCTGCTATTGGAGGAAGAAAATTGTGCTTGGCTTGAATTCTTAAAACAAGCATAAAAATCTAGCCACTGACCTAGAAAAAAATGCTCAAATTTGATACTGAATTCTTTATTGATCCCATCTTTAGTCACACACAGTACACTGTGGAATGATTTTTCCTGCGTTTGATCCCATCCCTGAGGACAAGGGGGAAGCTTGGACTTGAATCCCTGACCTTCAGATTGGAGGCCCACTGCTCTACTCACTGAACTACAGCCACCCACCGAAGGTTTGCTAATTACAAGCAATGGAAATTGATTTATTCAAGATTGATTCACATTTATTCCCTGGCTGATTTAAGAATCTATACTATCATCCAATATTAATAATAATTATACAAATTTTTTTTTTAGCAGTGCTAGACCATTGATTTCAAAATCCAACAAAGATATGCTGCCGTTTGTGTCCCTTGTAGTGCCACAGAGTTACAGTAATGGCTCAAACAGACACACACACGCACACACACGCACACACACACACACAGTCTATGGCTTATATCATTTGAAATGAATGTAAGTGTTGCCTCCAGATGTGTATTAACTCTGTGTGAGTGTTTAATCACATTTATTTTGGAAGATTACTGCTGAAAGTGGATGTCTCTCTTATGATAAAAATTATGTAAATGAGCCTCAACTAATAATCTCATTAAGAAGGAGAGAGACTGTGTAGCTGTGAGTGTGAGATTGTGTGTGTGTGTCTGCGTGTGTGTGTGTGTGTGAGTGTGCGCGCGCGCCTGAGTGGGTGATACAAGTGTAAAATGAGGACTGACAGTAAGGAAGTCACAGCTTTAATGTGAAGAGGCTGTTTGTGTTAATCAGCTTTAATTTTGTAAATCTTATTAAACCAACGATTGTTTGTGTACGTGAGGTTGTGTGTTTGTGTGTGTGTGTGTGTGTGATTGACATATGCTTTATTGAACAGCTGTAGAAATGTTAATATTAGAAGGAGAGATTGTGGTGTTTGCTAAATACAGCATTTCTGAATTAACAAATTATGATATAACAATATTCTAATAAAAATCTATTCTGATATTTTCAGTACTGAGTAAGTACTATTAATAGTACTGGATGTAGTAGTATCACCAGGGCTCAAAGGTCACTGGGAATTACCTCCGAAGTAGCAATAGTAATGATGCGTTCAAACAGAACGTTAAACAACATTTTCTGATTACATATAGAATCAATGCAAGATTTCAAGTCGAAACAAATTCACACCAGGTGATACAAATGACTCGAATGATGCTTCGTGAATGTTACAAAGACTAAAAATGTGTTCTATTCTTCCCAAATCCGAACTTGGGTCAGAAATTTCAGTGATGCAGTGTCATGAAATCCTTTCAGTGTTTCTCCACACGTTTCTACTCTAGCCTACGATGTAGTCCATGACAGGAAGGGTGTCCCCATATCCTCAAGGCGATAATTCACATTTTATTCCACTTCTTTTGGCTGTTCCTCTGTCTTGCTGCGACTGACCTTCCATTCCTCCTTTCTCCAGCGCATACCCCCACCTCTCCTGGTTTTCTTCCACCTGCTCCCTTCTCTCACTACAGATCACAATGTCAACCACGAACGTCATAATCCACAGAGAGTCCTGTCTGACCTCATTTGTCAGCCTGTCCTTCACCATAGCAAACAAGAAGGGGCTCAGGGCCGCTCTTTGATGCAGTTCCACCTCCATTTTAAACCCATCCCTGACTCCTGCTGGACACCTCACTGCTGTCATTTTGAGCACACCACCTAACCGTGAAGTTATGTCAGAAACATTGATAAAAAATATGATACTGATATATAATGTGTAGGAATAAAGTTACAAATAAGAACAATACAGTGAGAGAGACTGAGAGAAAAGTTCCTCCGGAGCAAAGTTAAAACAGCTCATAGTTCCCGTTGGTCAAGGTTTCCTTCAGCCATAAGGGAGTTTCCTTTTAACGTTTTTATCACAGAACACTCCTATATATCGCCAGAACAACTATCTTGATGTAGAAATTACTGGTTAAAAGTCAAAATATGTAAAGAATTAACTTTTTTAAGTTTAAGTCAGGATTCACGCTGCTTCAAATAATTCTGGCCACTGGAAATATTTAGATGGAAAATGACATCATCTAGTTTCTTCTACTTCTTCGACTTTCGGCCGTCCTCTTCCGTGGTCGCCACAGCGGATCATCTGTTTCCATCTATAGTTTCTGCCGGTATCCTGCTGTCTAACAGTATCAGTGACGGTCCTGGCTAACATGGGTCCCGACCGATCTGGTTTGGGATCTGGTGTAAGAGATTTGAACGTAGTTATTATACTTTTTTTCTAGAAACAGGGCAGCACGGTGACTATCCTTAGTTCAAAGTTGAGGACCTCGGTCCTTTCTGCGCTGAGTTTGTCTTCTCTCCCCGTGCCTCTGAAGGTCACCTCTGACTTCGCCTAACAGTCCTAAAACATACAATAAAGGTGAATTGGTAACTCTGAAATGCTTGAAGTCATTAATTTTAGCCTGAAAGATGTTTTGTCTCTGCGTCAACTCTGTGATAAACAGGCAACTTGTCCATAGTGAGCCCTGCCTCTCTCTTAATGTCAGCTGGGATAGGCTCACTCGGAGAACCCATACAGCATAAGTAGTTACACAAAATGGATGAATATTTGACACACATTGTTCATGCGTTTAAAAAATGTTCATGGAATCTTAATGACGTCTGAAAATCAACACACATAAAGTCCAAGGAGTGAGGATTTCTGACCCATGTCTTCAAACATGGTCCGGCTCTGTGATAAGTTTGAGCTCGTCCTCCGTGTTTGACCTGTTATACAGAGCTTTGACTAAATCAGGACCAGAGATAGAGGTACCCCACACACTCAGACACACACATACACACGCACAATGGCACACACACACACAAACACACTCTCTGTTGTATATCAGTGAGTGAAGCCATGCAGTCAATCAGATGTTGTCAAGGACACAGTGTGTGCATGATTGACCTTGGGTGAGGGAGGCCAGTGTCGGTCACACACACACACACACACACACGCACACACACACACACACACACACACACACACACACACACACACACGCACACACACACACACACGCACACACACACACACACACACACACACACAGGGTTTTAACAGTACTTTAGAAATCGGGTCATCATTTTTGATTAACTGCTGTGTGTACACGTGTGCTGTGATATACAGTGTTTATCCCTGATAACTTCCTCAAGCAGCGAGACAAGTACAGCTCCTGTCTGCCGTCTGTCCGTCTGTCTGACGTCACCCCTCACAGTTTTTACTGCTGGATGGATGAAACCAAAACACGACTGAGTGAATAGATATTGAAGAACATGAAATATCTTAAATGCAACTTTAAATTAAGTAAAGAGTAAAAATGTTCTACAATTGCTTGATTCTTGTTCATGTATTTTTTTCAATTATATTATTCCAACTTTATCTTGAGCTTAAACAGAAAACATCAGGAAACATAAACACACAACTTCTAAATACTTTGCTGCTGAATTATTTGGAGTTTTCAGGTATTTGTTCTTTTTTTTAGGAATAAGTTTTTCTGAAAACTCTTTCACTTTTACTCTCTTTTTCCATGGAAACACAAATATCTGAACTTTGTGCTCCTTAGATTTTCAAAACCAGCTCCTTACTTTAATAGATTATTTTTATATTGCCCCGTTGCATGTTTTCAATTCATCAGAACAGCTTTCTTTTGCAGCTGCTATTTTATTGTATGCTTGTTCATTAACTAGACAATGCAGTTCTTCTACATCAGTAAAGATGTGCGTACTTTCCTCCTCTACATACTTTTACGAAATCACGTAAAATATTCAGTAAATAATCTTACTCCAGCTTACATTCATCTAAAAAACACACTTGTTTCTGTTCCTGTGATCCCATTTATTGTATGAACCAGGCTCTGTCATTAACGGATCATTAAAATGGTTAAACTGCGATCTGTGTGTGTGCGTGTGTGTGTGAACTTCTATAGCTTTCCACGTATGATTTCATGGGGACAAAATGTCCTTTATGCAATGTGCGAGCACGCACACACACACACACAACCACACACACACACATCCCCATGCACACCTTACTGAGGAATTTAATTTATTCTGTGTGTGCGTCTTAGGCCTGTCAATCAAACGGTGACCTGTGTATACCCCCGAGACTGTCACAGTGTGTTTCTGTGTGTTTCTGTGTGTGCTGAGGCGGCAGGTTTCGGCAATGGCGGTAACCACGGCAACTGGTCTGTCACTGACATTATAAATCAGGTTTAATTCTATCAGTATTACAGTTTGATTTTGAATTTATTTCAACAATACAAAATAAATTAAAAACAAAACTCATCGACCTCTTAGCTGGTTTGAAGGGTTTTTACTTACCTGACCAGATCAGCTCTTACTGTTTCAGTGAAGTATATCATTGCACATTATGCAATTTGTATTTTAACTTTTCTCCAATTTTAAATTTTGTTTGAAAATGTATATTTCATCTAGTGTCTCTCGTTTTTTTCTTTTTTCTTTTACATTACACTTAAATTTCGCAAGTCTCAATTTATTTCTGTTATCTCAGATATTTCTGAAAAGCTCTCTCCTCTCGGAGCCTCTCTGGTGACTCTTAAAATCCTCCCCAGGGACGATCGACACTGACTAGAAAAGGCCGTAAGAAGAGCGAGGAGATGAAACGGATTAATTCATGAAGTCAAAACACGGGATTAACCTGGAATATTAATACTGAGCAGAGAGGAGGAGGAAAGGCTAGCATTGATTAAATATTTATGGCTTTCGATTTAAAGTGGAATCCAATTTAACTACTTCCTCACTCATCCTTTCAGGTGGTCAGCAGGTTTATTTAAAGGAGCCTTCCACAGTGTTTTTAATGTTTAATCTGTCTCTGTTTTTAGCTCTCGACCAGGCCGTCCTCCGAAACGCACCCTGGCCATTGCCACCATGGCTGACGGCTCCAGACTCCTCCCACGTGGTCTGATAAGCCCCGCACTGCTGTCACAAACGGGTGAGTAAAACAAACAACCCCTTCCTTGTAAAGATTTTAATCAATTCTGTAGCTCATTCTCAAATATCTAAACATTTCTGAAAGAAGGAGTCCGAGATACGGCCATTGGAGTTACGTTAGTGCTCCGACTTCAGACCACCTCCGTGAGAGTCATGTGACTCACAGATACAGCTGGAGGTGTCAGGGCTACTGGAGATCTGGCTTTTGACATTTTGAAAATTTAAGCACTCATTTCTTTTTTTATGAAAAATGATTTCCTTTGAATCAGATATGCAACAAGAATTGTAATAAATAGGGAAATCTTAATGAATTATCTCATTTAGTGGAATGCACCCATGTCGGGGGTCTCCCTTGCTCAAGTTTGTGAATGCATGTGGAAAAGAATGGCTGTTCTGTGTGCTTTCATCACATGCATGTCCCTGTTTCAACTTTGTGTTTGAGGGTCTAGAGACACAACAAGGAGCTCATTTCTCACTCCTTATCAATCTTTTTGCTCTCTTTTGGTACAGCTGATTATCTCTTTATTTTGAAAGAAGATTTAGATGTTGATTGCCAACAGTTGAGACTTCACAGCAGGGCTACTCTTATGCAATTTGTATGAAAATTGTCTGTATGTCATACGTCTTGAAACCGGAGATCAAGATCAGACGCCATTGCACTGCATTCCTGATTAAGACACATTTTCTGATGTGGTTTACATCATTTTTCAAGGAGCAAGCCTTGCATGTACAGAGGATTATTATACAGGATATAGACGGTGTAATATACTTGTATATATCAGACATAATGACGGTAGCTCTGTGTATTCTGCATCATGACGATCGGCCCCAATAACGGATGAATTCAGCCCGTCAGGCAGAGCTGACTCCAGACAAGTCTGTTTATTAGTGAAGGTATTAGATATTTAGAGGTGATATGGAATCATTTAATCTTTCAGAGCTGGAGGTTTTAGTCGACTGAAATCACAAAGAGCATTACTGTAGATATTACCATATATCTGTGTGAGAGTGTGTGATTACAGCTATAATTAGCATGCTTAATTAGCAGATGTCAAAATGACTGACAGATTGGAGTCTGACCTGAAGCATTTGTGTGTGTGTGTGTGTGTGTGTCTGTGTGTGTGTGTGTGTATTTGAGCCCCTCTAGGCAACAATAATTTCATCTTGTCTCTATGAAAAGGCGTAGAGAAAAGCTGCTTATGAAGATCCTATAAATCCGTGTGAGTGAGTTTAAGTCAATACTAATTTTTCTCATTGTTGATGCTGCAGACAGATGAAGATGGCTGTGACATCACAGACAGAGGTGATTGTTGCCTGCATTCAGTACCAAGATCTGATCTTGGCTTTTTTCTTCATATTATACTCAAGCAAAGAACAGATATATACACAACAACAAACAATTCTGATTCCATTTAAATATCACATGTTTTAAATTCGCGTCTCGCCCGATGTCAGCTGGGAAAGGCACCAGCCCCTGAGAACCTGTACAGGATAAGCAATGAATGAATGAACAAATACATTTTTTTTTAATAGATGTTAATTTGATTACATCCAGTTATATTTTGAAATCACATTTTCTTCTCCTTTTTAACATTATTTTTTTTTAATTAAAAAAATTGCCTTTGATTAAAAAAATGATTTCACTCAATTAAAAAACGATTATGAAAAAAATTTCAAATTCAATATCCACATATTGTCCTGCACATCGGAAGACACATGTCATCACTCTGCTTTTGACGTCGGGATTTCTTGTTATTCTTTTTGGTAAGAAGTTTGGCAGCATGCTGGGGTGGTTTCACGTCACAGCAAAAAGGTTCTGGGTTTGAATCCAAACTTAAGGCCTTTCCGTGTGGCGTTTGTATGTTCTCTCCCTCTGGGTACTCTGGCTTCATCCCACATTTAGTAATAAAGGTGAACTGATGGCTCTAAAAATGAGGTAATAATAGAGATATAGATTAAAATCATCAAACACATAATACTAAACACATTCCCCTTAATAATAGAAAATTAATAAAGATCAAGGTATATACAAAATATGCCTAAATGAAGATGAAATGCAGCTATTTGATTCCACCCACTTCATCTGTTTTTAATTTGATAATTAACAACTAGTGTGTCTATTTCAATTTTTCTTTTGCAGAAAATGACTTCAGGTTAGTGATGAACACACAGGGAAAAATTAGCATGAACATGTATGAACAAAAAAAGCATGTGTAAGTGATACAAGCGGTAAACATATTACAGTGTTTTCAAGTATAACTCCTCAAATGCAGATCTATGATGATTGCTCTGAGGCAGAGACACAGGATGATGACTCCCCTTTTGTCTTTTTCTCTTTCTACTCATAATTACTTAGAGCCCGGGGTATATCAGCAGTAAAATGGAATTTTGCTGTTACAAACTTGTACAGGATAAAAGAAAATAGCCAGAATGATCAGTATAAAAATTTTTGCCCCAACTTGACCAAAGTATTTGAGTGTATTGCAGGGATTTACAGATTATTGTGTGCTGAGGATTGTTTGGGTGTATTACTGACTGAAGGGGAAATATTCGTCTCGTGAGGGCGGGGCAAAAACAACTTCATAATCATGATTATTTGTATTTATACGATATATTTGTGATTGATAATCAATCATATATATTTATATTTCTTTACGCTCTTAGGTTCTCTTAGGTCTGTATTGTGAATATACTATTAAATGATGGGATATTTTTCCTACTGAAAGAGTTCATGTCTTTCTTATTGTATCTCCTCCTGCAGAAAGCATATTCCTCTGGATGGTGTGTGTATTTCTGACCTGTAATCATCAGGAAAATAGACCATCTCAGGGCACTTTGGCATTGTGCAGGTTCAATTCAAGATCAAAAGATTGGAATGTAGGCTCAAATCCTGTTTCATCGTTCTGCAAGTGCAAACTACACTTTAGTTCAGCAGCCACTTTTTAATGATAATTCTTTTAAATGTTGGGCACTGCAGTTCAATAAAAAATATTTTCAAGTGGGCACAGTGCATCTTTGTTTAGGGTTTTAACAAGACATTTGTAAATGCTCCTGTTGGCCAAAACTGTATTACAGAAGCACTTGGGCACATGGTCTGGTTCTATGTCATCTTTATTGAAGCAAACTGTGTCCAATTGTACAACACAGGATTCTTTTTAGGTGCAAGCTCCTCTGGTTGAGACCGATTTGTTGGCTCAGTGTTTGCATTTGTGTCATTCCTGCTTGCAATAACTTAACATTGGCTGGAGAGGGCAGAGCCATGTAGGTGAACCTGATGTGTTCAGGGACAGATGGTAAGCACAGTTTGGAAAAATTATTTATTGAATACATTGATATGAAAAAATAGGGCTAAGCGATTCTGTCTTAAATGGAAATCACAATTTTTTGATTAGAATTGTCATTCTTCACTCCACGATTTTACCATTCAGTTAATATATTGCGCTTGGTTTTGGACATGAGTGCAATAAAACTTAGAAGAGTATCACACGGTGAAAATTATTTAACTTTCTGTTCGAAAACACCAATGGAATATAACTTGGTCATGAAATTCTTAATATTTGGTGAAATTCACATTGGTTATTTAAACTCTTCACCGCATATCGGCCCAGATACAAATGATGTGATTCCGTTTAACATGAGCCCCTTTCCAGAGCCTTTCAATGCAGAATTGATGCACCTGATTGCACTTCACGGTTCTGTATAAACCTCACAAAAGTAGAGCGGGGTGAGAGTCATTTGAATCCAGCCGAGCGAGTCCCCTGCAAACTAGCGCCGCCCTCTGATGAAGGCCTGTTAGAACATTTTAAACAATGAAAACAGCCGAGAACAGTGAAGTCTTTTCATCTTTTTGTTCAGCAGAGTTTTAATCCAACAGAGACGCTCCAATGGTCTCAGAGAGGAGAAGCCACATACCAAACCTTTCACCTCCATCACCTCCTTGACAGATCTGACAGCTTAATGAAAACACTGCACACACACACACACACACACGCTGAAACACACTTAGGTTTTTCATTAAATATACTGAAAGTGCCACATTTTTTGACCGAGGTCAGAGACAGAGAGATCAAACGAACAAGAAAATTATTAACTACACACACACCCACACACACACACACACACACACACTCACTCAGTTAATTAAAATGTTGTAAAGGTTGAGTATTAAATGAGGATAAAGTCTTATTATTCTTGAGTCCCAACAAGAGAAAAATAACCCACATTTATGTTGCTCCTAACAAGTGGAGTAGCAGAGAGTAACTGATACGTTCTAAACATTTGTTTATATTCTAAGTAAAGTATTGAAGTACTTTTTTTTTTTTTTATATATTTTTGTCCTCCGCTTGTAAATCTCAAAGGTAAATGCACTTTTGAGTGTGGAACACTGAGGTTACTTTGAAGACTGTACACAAAGATAATTTAAACAAGATGTACTTCCAGAATTATGACAGTTGAACAACCCTCTATTTGAACACTTTGTGCAGTCCATAAGTAGAAATATCAAAAAAGGTGAACATGGACCATAGAATTTAACATACATGTACCTGGGAAGTTTTCAATTGCTAGGAACTGTCTCTTTTCGCAAGCTGTACTTCCAGATGTCCATGTTTGAGAGTTGGACGACATCAACTTTGAATAATAAGATATATGTCTGAACAGGAACTTGAACCCTTAGATTAAAAGTCTGATGCTCTACCGACTGTGCTATCCAGGTTTCAGCAGTCTATCTTCCGCGATGAAATATTAAATAATAAACATGGGACTGCTGAGGTTGTCCTGTTTTGGAAGAATGTGTTTGGACACATTTTTATTCTGTAATCCACAAGTAGCAATATCACAAAGGTGAACATGGATTTAAGTATTTAACTTAAATGTAACTGGGAAGTTTTCAAGTGCTAAGACCACTCTTTCTCGCAAGGTTTACTTCTAGAAGGCCATGTTTGAGAGTTGGACGACATTCACCTAATAATAAGATAGACGCCTGAACAGGGACTTGAACCCTGGACCCTCAGATTAAAATTCTTATTTTCTACCAACAGAGATATCCAGGTTTCCATGATTTGGAATCCATGAATAACAATTTAGAGACCTGTCTCTTTTCACAAGCTGTACTTGTAGGAGGACATGTTTGACAGTTGGACGACATTCACCTAATAATAAGATAGACGCCTGAACAGGGACTTGAACCCTGGACCCTCAGATTAAAAGTCTGATGCTCTACCGACTGAGCTATCCAGGCTTTGGGTAGACCACCTTCCATGAATAAGAAATGAAACGAGAAACATGGGACTGCTGTACTTTTCAATTTTTGGAAGCATGTGCTTGAAGATACTTAAGTTCTGCAATTCATAAATGGCAAAATCAAAGAGGGGAACATGGACGACAGAATTTAACATGCCGGTACTTGACGACTTTTTAGGTGCTAAGACAAATGTTTTATTGCGAAAAGTACTTCCAGATTTCCATATTTGATAGTTGGACGACATTCACCTGAATAATAAGATAGACGCCTGAACAGGGACTTGAACCCTGGACCCTCAGATTAAAAGTCTGATGCTCTACCAAGAGAGATATCCAGGCTTCCAAGATTTGGAATCCATGAAGAACAAATGAAACGATAAACATGGGACTGCTGTACTTTTCAATTTTTGGAGGGATGTGCTTGAAGATACTTTTAACAGTTGGACCGGGGAATACCTGGGAAGTTTTCAAGTGCAAAGACCTGTCTCTTTTCGCAAGCTGTACTTGTAGACATGTTTGACAGTTAATAATAATAATAATACATTTAATTTATAATGCACTTTACATTTGGATCAAATCTCAAAGTGCTACAAAGTAAAAGCAGATAAAAGCATAAATAAAAAATAAAATAATAACTATATAAAAGCCTTACCAAAAAA